>VDFB02154407.1:0-45923 GCA_007258455.2 Sequoia sempervirens | reverse complement strand
CATTTGGATGGCACTATTTACTATGTAGCCTCAAGTGAGCAACCTATAATATACGAAAGCCACTAAGATACTTAACAACAACATATTGTTTCTGGGCTCCTTTTTTGGGGGTGGTATTTGACAGATAGAAATGCGAAGACTTTGTAGTGATGCATGAATATGAATAATCAATCTTATTGGGGCCAGGGAATAATTGGAGTGTATGAGGATCATATTTTCAATGCAGAGGGGATCACTGTGTAGGCTTGTAGTCTCAAATGTAGGTTCAACATTCAAAGAGGAATAGTGGCAGTGTAGAAAGCAAAATGTAAATTCATTTTTATGAGAAATTATTGTAGACTATGTGATGCATTGAACATTTGAACCCTGATCTCCAAAAGGTGTGTAATTTTTGACCTTGGGTAGACTCATTTACTTGTGACTAGGATAACAAGGCCATTACTATTTATATACCTCACTTCTTGGGGACCAACAATCGACTGTTTTAGGTTTCATACAAAGATGCAAATTATAATTATCATTTTGCAACAAAAACTGGCCTTCACTTTGTTGCGTTCAATTTTATTTTCTCTTTTTTCACTCCTCTCTCTACTCACATGCATGTATGTTGTAAAAAGGGAAATACAACTAAAAGAATGAATCTCTTTCTATCTTGCCACACACAAACAAAAATGTTTATAAGTTTATTATAAAATGGGAAAAATTGTAAACATATGTATTTGATATGTTTCGAGGAAATTATTTGCAGAGAAGCACAAGACAAGTCTGACAAAATTTAGAAGTATAAATAATTTCAAAATTGGATCTCAAGTTCACTGCCTTGCTGCTATGGCTAAAATCCTAAAATAGGTACTTTCAAACAAGCTATGGATGCTTGGAAAAAAATCTATCAAAGCATAATAGTAAATAGTAGCATAGACAAGGCAGTGAACTGTTTGGAAAAATGCCTCAAAAGAAATGTGGTCTCATATGAGACCACATTTCTTTGAGGCCATCACCATGAGACCACATTTCTTTGAGGCATTTTTCCAAACAGTTCACTGCCTTGTCTATGCCACAACATTTTTCATAGATGTCTACCAAAGCATTTTATCAAATAGTTCACAGCCTTGCTGCTATGGCTAAAAGCCTAAAACAGGCACTTTCAGGGCAAAGGCATAGGTTGGAGTCATGGGTGGATAGGATGTGTGCCTCACCATGTTTAAACATAGACAGGTGTTTAGGGTGGTCCCATATGCTGTATGTACTCTATTGTTATCACAAGGAAACAAATCATGGGGAGCCTTAAAACTTTGAGGAACCTTTTCTTTAACTATAGAATGTAGCCAAAGGCTCTGAAAATAGCATCATGTGCTAAACCTGAATCACCTAAAAATTCAAAGCTAAATCACACTATTAAAGAAAAATAGATTATAGACTTACGATCCAGCTCTGATAATGCATTGCGGCCGTAATCCCCAACCATCCATGCCAGCAAATTTGTTATGAGGAATAGCAAGAGAAGTGCCTATATCAATGGCAGCTGTAGATACATAGAATATGTAAATATTTAAAGTCTATACATGCCTCCTTTGCATGCAAAAATTGCTTGCAAGAATGTTTTCCACGTCTCTGCAAACACTGTTACCATAGCCACTGTTGCCTTCTGACAATCTGCAATAGCCTGACTCAATTTTGGAGTGCTCTCTTGCCTCATAACAAATGCAGAGCCTTTGACCCATTTCACACCCCCGAATCATAGAGCGCAAAAAATCCTGTAGTCAATATTTTGCATAAAAAATATGCAAGTTGACTATAGAAGTAGTAAATCAAAGATAAATTTTGAAAGAATTTTGCATGCTGATTAGTTGTTCCAAGATAAATTAATCACTCTTTAAACATTGAGGCCTCCACTATAGTTCCATGGAGGAACTAATAATGTATTTGATATCTTAATTGTTAAAGCTATTAAAAAGCAAAAAAAATCCCAACCTTTGTCATGACTTGCATGAGCACGCAAATCACTCAAATCTCAATTCACTATTCACAGTTTATCAGTTGTGCATTGGCTGACAACATTCCATTTCCACCATCTGAGAGTTCAGTACAGTACCCCAAATCATCCTCAAAATGGCAGTTGGTGAATCCTCAAATCTCCTCCTCTAAAGAAGTTGCCTCCCTATGTTAACAACAAACGGTATTCCAAATCACTTCTGCCCTCTGTGTCTCAGACCTGCAACAAATATTCTACTTATCCAGGAAAATGCTTTAGTGACCTGAGATTTGTGTTCTATTTAAATCCATGGGTAGATTCAATTTTAGTTTTAGATTTCTTATAAGATATAAACACATGGAAGCTCTTGGGACTGAATCGGAGCAGCCCTGAAAATTGACTACTTAGTAGTAAGGCCTCACTAAGAAAAAATAATACAATTAAAATAAAACACCATTGTTTATAAAATTATTAAAGGCCTCAAATATTAAAAATTAGTAGACATAATTTATTTATAACAGCTTGCTTACAACAATTCAAAGGATACAAGGTGAAAACAGTTGAAAAGAGAACAGTGACACAAAGATTCAGCAGAATATAAGACTGGAATTGCTGACAGTAAAACACATACTGCACCAAATTATACTGAAATGCAGAACCACAATGTTGAACAAAAGGCTGAAGCACAACCAAATTCAGCACATCTGAAGATGGAGACTTATGATGAGTGCAGAAATGCCTAAAACGTACTGGGAGTCATAATTTGTTCTCTTACTAGCAGTAGCTTGAGCATTCTTCTTCTCATGGAAAAAAGCAATAATTAACATTTGCCATTCAGTTGAGTGAAGAGTTAAGATGTAGATGTAGACCAATCTTCAGAGCTTCCTGCATTAGTATTTCTTGGATTACTTGTACTCTCAAGCAAAGGTGAGATATCTATTGGCAAATGAAAAGTTCTAGGAGTACCAAGAAATACACTTGTTATTTTTTCTAATCTCTCAACTATCTCCATCATAGTTGGACGTTGTTGTGGAAACTCCCTTGTGCAAATCAACCCTATTTGCATTAATTCAGTAAGGCATGCCAATACCATTGCTTTATCTAACTCCTCAACATCTCTAAGTAGACGGCTGTCCACCACTTATGTGATCTTATTTGGAAAATGCATGCTTACCCATTTTGGTAGATTAATGCCTTCTACAAACATGTTATCTGTTGGTCTCCTCCTTGTCAACAATTCTAAAAGTAGAATTCCATAACTATACACATCTCCTTTTGTTGAAATCTTTCCACCCATTCCATACTCTACAATACAATATAATAATAAATGATTATCAAGCTATAAGAAATAAATATATAGAATTAAAAATAATTGATGAAAAGTTTATATCATGATAATACAAAATTTTATACCTGGTGCAAAGTAGCCAATAGATCCCTTTAGTACACTTGTAGAAGTGACTGAATTCATTGAATTCTCAAATAACAGTTTGGAAATGCCAAAATCTGCTATATGTGAAGTCATATCATCCCCTAACAACACATTACTAGCTTTTAGATCACAATGAATGACTTGCACAAAGCAATAATGGTGTAGATATTCCATTCCTTGCGCTATGTCCTTTGCTATTCTTAATCGCTCAACCAAACTTAATTTACATTCATCTTTTCCCTCAGGATATAGCCACCTCTCCAAACTTCCATTTGACATGAATGGAAGAACCAATGCTTTAAAATCAAGGTTACAATAAGCTGAAATGATTTTGATCACATTATGGTGTCTAACTCTTTTTAACACATTACATTCTCTTTCAAAACTTTTGAGAGCATTTTCATCTTGGAAATTGAGAACTTTAACAACAATATGTGTACAATCCTTGAGAATCCCTCTATAAGTAAATCCAAAGCTTCCAACCCTAGCTGATTACTTTGGCTAAACCCACCAATTGCATCTACAAGTTCTTCATATGAAAATTGTTTAAGCCCAATGTTGAAGTCAATGGTATTTTGATTAGTATGTCTCCTTCTATAGAACATTAGAAACAACAGAGAAGACATAACGAAGATTGTAATGCCAACCATAATTGGTACTATCACCTTTTTGGAGACTGAGAATTGTTTGTGCTTGGAATCAAAGCATGGTGGTAAATTAATCCACTTGCCACAAAGACCAACATTTCCTGAAATTGTTGACTCATCAATCCTTGCAAAAACTCCTCCCTTTGGAACCTCTCCTATTAAGTTGTTTGAAGAGAGGTTAATATGTTGAAGCATTCTCATTTCTTGGAAAGCCATTGGGATTGCACCTGACAAATTATTTCTTGAGAGATCAATGTCTTGAAGGTTTTTTAGATTTGAGAGTTGTGCTGGTATTGAGTTGTCAAATGAATTCCATGAAAGATTCAAATATTGCAAGTTTGTGCAACTCGACAATGCAGCTGGAATTTCACCTGAGAAGTTGTTGAGAGACACATATATAGCTTGGACCATTGCCATTTTATTTATCACTAGAATAGAACCTTGTAATAAATTGCTAGAAACATTGAAATAAAATTGGAGATTCACAAGACTTGCCCATTCAGGAGGTATGTTTCCTTCTAGTTTGTTGTTAGCTAAGTCCATCGTTTCCAAAGTGATACATCTCCCTAAACTGGTAGGAACTTTCCCTGAAAGTTGATTGTGATGAAGAATAAGATCCCTTAGTTGTGGAAGATTGCCAAGAGCATCTAGAATTTGACCTGAAATTGTGTTTTCACTCAATGATAACAATCCAAGTCTTTTTGCCTGACCTAAACTTTTAGGTATTCCTCCACATAAATAATTTTTGTCCAAAAACAATCTTTCAAGATTTAGAAGTTGGCCGAGTGTCGATGGAATGGTCCCATTGAAATGATTGTTTGATAAGTCTAAGGTTGCCAAGTTCGTGAGGTTTCCAATGCCACTTGGTATGTTTCCCTCAATTTTATTGTCATTCAAAGTCAATTGATTGAGTTGGATTGATAGTTGGCTAAGAGAAGAAGGAAAAATCCCAATGAGATTATTATGAGACAAGTCTAGAACTTGTAAGGAGGAGCAATTAGTCAAGGCTGTTAGAGAAGGAAAGTCATTGCTTTTGCTTGTGAGATGATTTCCACCTAAATAAATCCGTTTAAGTTGGAGCAATTTTCCAAACTCTAAGGGCATTGTGCCACTTAGTTGGTTATCATTAAAAGCAAGAGCTTGAAGTTGAGTACAATTAGAGAGAGAGGTTGGAATTTCTCCAGTGAGTTGGTTTCCCCATAAAACCAGTTCTTGTAACTCTGATAGTTTGCCAAATTCCCAGGGAATGTGACCAGTTAATTGATTATCAAATAGAGTCAAATTTTGGAGATGAGTGCAATTGGAAAGGGCAGTGGGAATCACTCCTAACAAGTTGTTTTCATGGAGATAAAGAAATTTGAGTTGAGTAAGTATACCCATTTCAATAGGAATACCACCATGGAATTTATTATTCCATAAATCCAAGTCAGTTAAAGAGGACAAGTTTCCTAAGAAAGTTGGGATTGTGCCTATCAATTGGTTTGCTCCTAAATAAAGGATTTCTAAATGTGAAAGAAAGCCTAGCTCAAAGGGAATGTTGCCATTCAGATTGTTATAAGATAGTTTGAGATGTTGTAAGGAACGACAATCAGCCAAAGTGGAGGGAATGAGGCCTTCTAATTCATTTTTAGATAATCTAAGTATTCTAAGGCGAAAAAGCCTTCCCAACTGAGTTGGAATTGAGCCATGAAAGCTGTTATTTGCAAGAGCAAGTACTCTAAGAAAAGAGAGATTGCCAAGAAAAGGGGAAATAGTGCCCGCTAAAGACATACCTGTGAGATTCAAGGAAACCACACGTTGATGGCGAGAAGAGCAAACAACACCAGTCCAATTACAGAAAGAGCGATTGGGAGACCAATCATATAAAAATTTGTGAGAATCAAGGGAGAGAGAAGTCTTAAAACCAAAAGAGCATCTTGATCAGAAGAATAAGAAGGAGAAGAATGTGAGAGAGAAAATAGAAATAGAAAGAAGAGGAGGAGACAAGCCATCTTCATCTTCATCTGTATTTGGGTATTATAGAGATTTAGCCTATGGAATTATGTTTGTTGTTGGTAGGATTGGCGCCCTTATATAGCTCTCCGCCGGATGACCAACTTGAACTAAAATTGCGTAGCAGCTACCTCAGTCCAGAATATGTGGCAGTCACAGAATATTCCCGGCCTTGTAGAATACCAGTTTGGTCTTGCCCTAGAAAATATTTGGAAGATCTCTTCAGTACCGTGACATAGAAAGGAATATCAGTTGGTCTTGTACGCTGCCTTTGTGTGGTGCGCAGTGATTTTATCTCTTAAAATTCTACAAAGCCATGTGCAATGATGAGAAGTGTTTTGTTTTTATAATGAGAAGTGTTTTGTTTTTATAGACCACTTGCATAACCAAGACAAAATTGTATCCCACATAAATATTGTTTAGTTTTAATTGTCAAAGAATTAATAGATATTATTCGTTAGGTAAGGATTATGAGTTTGGTTTTGTTCATTCATTTTGTGTCGTGACCACTGATCTTATTTTTTTTACTATTAGAAAGTTGTGGAAAATTAGTAAGCAATTAATTTTCTTGAATCAAAATAAAATCAAATAATTGTAAATTAAAATCATTTAAAATTATATCTCTTCACATTTTAAATAGATGAATTTAATATATTTATATTAATTTAAAATAATTTCATTGTAAAAATAAATTAATTTAAAGTGAAATAAATCAAACAGAAATAATAAAAATATAATGATGTAACTCTTCATAAAATAAAAGAAAATACTAAGAAAAAGTAGAATTGAGAAAAGTTGTAAGAATAAAAGTAATAGCCATTAAATGTTTTTTAAGATAACTATAATGTTAATCAAAAATTAAAAAATGATTAATAGTTATTATCAATTATTAACATAAAAAAAATTATTGTATTTGAGTTTATATCAAAAATTAAATTTTATAGAAAATATATTAATAGAAATTATATATTAAAAAAGATGATATAATTTCTATACTTAAAGTTGTAGATGTGAAGGAAATAGAAAGATGGACATATATACATTGAACACATAAGAAACAAAGTTTATTTGATGACCTTAATGTATGTCTTGTTACTGAGGAGACCACCTTCCTTAAAATCCTCCAAATGAAATGTACCAAAATGAGTCATTGAAGATGCTTCTCAAGAGGTACTAGCCTTAGAAGGGATAGGAAGATTTGAAGTAAAGGTTGTTGAAAGTGCAAGAATGCTTATTTTGGATTTGGGAACCTAAACGTGTTTAATCTTGGCCTCATTTACAATGATGATAACAATGGGAAAAATGGTTAAAAGTAGTGAAAGAAGGTTAAGGTTTAGGGTTAGATATGTGAGAATCAATTGGAGATTTCAATTTCAGAAGGGTGAGTTTAATTGTTCTATTTTTGGATTACTTTTAATTTTTGGGAGAGGAGTTTTAGTTTTGAGATCAACTTTAATTTTTGGTTGAGGAGATGATTTATGTTGTGTGAGATTTTAGAGTATTAGTGGAATATAGGAATTAATTATAAGAATGATTATAGGAGGAATAAAAGTAGGAATAAGTGAAGGAAAATATTGAGGATAGGTTAAGGTCTTGAATGTTGAAGATGAGAATGAGTGGATGTTAGGTTGAGAGGAGAAGAACCATCAAAATAGAAATTTTGTAGCTATTGGAATAATTCTTATTTGATTTTTAATTATTTATATGCTTTATAAATGAGGCATGTGAAATATTAATTAATTTAATAGAATTTTTGGTTGGCATGGTATTGAATGTGGCTATGATAAAAAAAATTGATTCAAAGAGATTGGTAAGTTATGATAAATGGTGGAAACCCTTGATGCATAAATTTAACACAATAATGTAAGTTGGAAAGGACAAACTAGGATTTGGTGATCTAAGGATCACCAAGAAGAATTTGGAAATGATCAAAGATAGGAATGATGTTAAAGAGGACAAACTCTTCATGCTCACAAAGGGGTAATGGAAGATTAATGGATCATAGGAAACTTTGGAGAATCTTGTTCTAAATATTTTTAAAATCCAAAATGAACATATCTAGATTGCTCCCAATGACTATTCCTTAGTGCCATTGTTAGGTCAAGAACCATGGTCAACCAAGATACTATGGGTAGGTTTATTCAAAATAGATGGATAAAGATATAGAGTCATTTGATGTCCATTATTAAAAATTCTATCAAAGGAGAAAGTAATGGATGAGGTTTCAAAAAGAAGAAAAGGTTTTCTCTCAAGAAAACTAATAAAATTAGAAAAAAAATGACAAAGTATCACAACCCAAAGGTTGTAAACCTAGAATTTGGTTAAATCTTGACCAATATTTTTTTAATATTCTTTAAATAAACTAGGTTCAATTATAAGAATGTAGAATAAAGAGTCATTTGATCTTCAATGTTAAAGCTTATGAATAAAGCCACAAGATAAAATTTGACATTAGAATTGTACATAAGTCACAACATGTTAACTCTTGCTAAGGATTAGTAATATTGGAACCATATAGCCTAGGTTGTAGTCATTTCAAATTGAAAACTAATCAATGTGAAAAATATTACTTTAATTATATTGATATTTAATGCCTCAAGAGACCCTAACACCCTTGATACTTTAGGGTAATAGACAAGGTCAAGAGAACTCAACCTTCTACCTTCGGGTGTTGCAAACCCGGTGGGTGTACCTTTCTCAATAGTGCAAAACTTAACTTGTGATTATCCTTCCTAAAATGCTTTATCCACAAATGGCATTTCATCGAAATCAAACTTGATAGCAATCTTCGATCTAAATCCTAAAATGCTTAATTAATGTGATATAAAGAAACTAAAATGAATTCAAATGGATTAAATTATAGAGACCTCGCCTTGTTGGGTATGCAAGAGTCAAACAAACAAAAATGGCACCACTCCTAGAAAAATCAAATTGCGTGCATATGATCTCGCTCATAACTTGTATAAACAATGCAATATCATTTTATCTCAATCGAGCTCTACTCTTTAATAATCTAGATGAATTCCTGATTATGTGATCAACAAAAGGATTTAATCTCTACTTGAGAGAAACTATCCAATTAATCACACAAATACATCAAATGTCCATTGATAAACCGAAAGTAAACTTGTTTCATCAATTTAAACAACCATAAAGAATCAACTTGGAGACAACTTCAACAATACTTTTCAATAAGTTCAACATACAATTGACACCAGAAATAACCTGCCACACAAGCTAGTTTCCATTGAATTCGCCATTTTAAAACATGCACATAGTCTCTGATAAGAGAAAATTATTCTATTGTAGCCATTCCTAACTACTGTATGTGATCTAAAATCTGATCCTTCAATTACAATATGGGTGCATATTTATACCCAGCATATGAAAATAAAACACTTAGAAATATCATGTCGGCCCTCCATAGAATTCGGGCTTCAATTGAGCTGGCAAGCAATGGTCAAAATTCCAATTACATGTCGGCCACAAGATCAGAAATTCCATTATTACCAGTGACAGTCAGCAAGACAGGCCTGAAGGTATGCCGAAGGCAAAATAATGTTGATCGCTCCTTGCCAATGTTCCCCCGCTTCGCATGCTTCGCCGTGACATCTTGACCTCGGGGTGACATCTTTTAGAGAATACTTCACTATACCGAAAGCCTTCCACTAGATTAGTGTCACTGTGACCACCATACCTTCCTGCCGACAAAGCTACCATCGTATTCCATTCGGCAAGACCCTGCAAAATCGGGGAGATGTCCCATAGAAGACTCCAAGTCACACCGATAGTCACCCCGGAACCACATGCCGAAGTAAATAAGTCACACCAAAATGAATCCTTCACCAGCCGGTCGGCGAGACAAATACATATCACCAAGACCACCACCCGAAACCTCCAACTCATAGCGATGTGTATATCAAATTAAATCAACGTGTAAGGTCGGCGAGACTGAAGGTCACTCGCCAAGACCTTACACCGATAGCTATAACTTATACCGATACACAACCTCCACTCCTTCAGGTCGGCATGACATAACAAAATCGTTGAGACCCCCCACTGAGGAATCCAACTTTCACTGAAATGACCACTTAGGCACCGGTCGGTAAGACAAGAGAAGATCGGGGAGACTTCAACCCAATAGCCACAACACATGCCGACAAGGTTCCACCTACCAATGTGATCACCGAGACATGTGAGAAGTCCTGCCGACCACCCTAAAACACAAAATTTAGCAAAAACGAGTCGGGGAGACAAAGAAAATGTCACGCCGACCTGAACCATGATGTAAAATATGCATGACTCAATGGATTCAATGGGACAAAAGGGAAAAATATGAGTGGAAAATGCATACGGTAGGACCAAATTTGGAAGTTTATGAGTAAAACTAATATGTGAGATCATCAAATTATTATAGTTCCAACAGTGGCTCCATCTGGGGATGATTGAGTGTAAAATCAATGCAAGGATCCAGAAACATGGGTGAGCAGACCAGACCGAAAATGATGAACCAATGAGCAGCAATGGAGGAATGGAAATGGAAAAGAGTGCGAAATGAATGCAAAATGGATGCAAAGTGGAGATGGAGTAGAACCCTAAACTACTGTGCATGGAAAAGAATTTTAAAGAGGATAAGCAAGAGTTGTCCATGCATTGGCAACCCTCAATCCTCTGTGTTTTAATTTCTCCTGTTCTGATATGTGACAATCTAAAACTCCAACCATGCTTTCCCTTATTAAATACCTGGTTTTGTTTTGAGTTCATCAGATTTCTCTTGAAGACACAGATGCAATCCTTCCTGTACTGTTAGTGCAAGTTTTGAGAAAACCACCAAGCTTAGCCTGGACCAACTTCCCAACTATATTCAGTAGTTTATATTCTCCATCATCAGATAAAACTCTGTTATCTCCAACATTCAAAATGCATACACATGAAATACAACATTCCTCATTATCTCTCTCACTGTTATGTATTCTGAAACAGTCTCCCAGCTATATAAAAATTTCAAAATCAAAGTGCTTCACTTGAGAAACAAAATGTTCTGTTATATCAACGCTGTCTGAAACACACAAATCTGAAACCTTTTGCACCTCTTTAGTATCATTATTTGGAATCAACATTAGATTATAACTCACATCTCCAGTATCTAGCATATATGAATCAATCAAATATGGAATTCTATCATCTTTGGTATGTAAATAAATGTCTTCTTCACATGAATTAGAAAATTTAGAACCACATACCTCCTTCTGAACAAACACAGACTTTTGATCAATACCAAAAGTATCACCATCATTCCAAGAAATACACAGGGAGTCATAAGAATCTTTACACAAAGATTTTTCACTGTCAAAACAAAAGTAAGCTGGAGACAAAACTTCAAGATCTTCATCATGTGCACATCCCTGGTATTCAGAAGTAAACCAATCTGCAATCTGTTCACTGACAAGTGAACAAGTCTCTATATTTTCATCACTACAATTATACTCCTCGCTTTTGTCATCATCAAACATAAATCCAATACCATCAGAGAATGGGAAATCAGAAACATCATCAATGCAATCATTTATTCCATCATTTTGCTTGTCTAAAATTATTTCCTCCTTTTCATAGAATGGATTTGAAAATATCTGAAACTTACTCATTGACACACCTTGGCAAAAAATCATCTGATCTTCATTTAACTCTTCATCATACAACGAGTTTGAAAAAATTTGGAAATCACTTTCAAATGTACAAACCTCTTCTTCATCAGATGTATCTTCATAACTTTCAACTGCAGCCAGAGGTATTGTATACTTACTATCTGATGAATCAATATCTCCCATTGCCTCTCCATCCAGATCCTCATAAGTAGTAGAAGAATCCCTTGACTGCAGATCAAAATCCTCAGGTTCATCATCAGCATCAGAATATTCATTGGATCCCTCATAACACACACTGCTTTCCCCGTCACAATCTGTTATGCAAGAGAGGTATCTTGCACCTTCATCTTCATTATGCAAGCTATCACAGGAATCATACTGACTTGCACATATCTCATCTTCTATTGGAAGCATTGTTTGATCAATTTCTCTATACTCATCAGAAATACAATCATTGGAATCAACCTTGATAATGTTCTCATACCTTATTCCCTGGGACAATGCTTGAATGAAGTTAAAAGAGGAGCCTTCTGCCTCAATCCCTTTCTTTTGCTCCAATGTCTCTCTTTTGTTTTCTTCCTTCTAATCAGCAACAGTTAGTCTTTCTACCTCTTCTTCAGTAAGTCTCTTCATATTGTATTGAGCAGGCACCTCAACAGAATGTGGCACTGTATAATCTTCTTTATAGTCAGGAAGGACCTGTCGTTCAGGCATATGAACATTATATTTCTAATTTGAAGCATCATGCTGATAACCCTCATCCTCTGAAGATGAATACTTTCCCACAACATGGTGAAAAGTATCTGAAGTCAAAAATACTGTGTGATCTTCTTCATTGTTTCCCATCAGCATTCCCTCTTCTCGCATTCTCTGGGCTACAACACAATAATCTGGGGAATGTGGCATATTACAAACTTCACAAAAATAATTGTTACTTACCATATATGTTCCCTTTGTCAATGGATCAGGAGCCTCCTTGTTTCCAGGCCTAGTTGTTATAGGTTTTTCATCCTTCTAGTCTATATTATAAGGCATGTCATGCAACCTCGACCTTTCATTTCTGTAAGTATTCTCCTGTCGGTACTGATAACTGCTACTTTGCTGATGAACCTTAGGATTGTCTCTCTTATCCATTATCCCTACAGCCCTCCTATTGTTTTCAATTATCTGTGCCATCCTTTGTGCTTCAGCCAGATCTATTGGCAATTTATTTCTTAGCTCATACCCCGTTTTAGGATCAAAAGCATTCAAATAAATACTCAGTGCTACATAATCTGGCAACTTTGATCCAAGAGGTATCTTATTCTGCAACTTATTGAATCTCTGATTAAAATCATAAATTGTATCACTTTGATCTTTTTGAATGTGTATTAATTCACAAAGAGAAAAATCTGGTGCACTTAGATTCCCAAATTGCTCGAGGAATTGATCTTGAAATCCTTAGAGAGAATCAATTGAGACAACTGGTAGGCTATTGAACCAATCCCTAGCATCTTCAACCAGTGATATCATGAATAGCCTCATGTGTAAATCTTCATATGGCACATCCAAATCTTGGATGAAAGCATTGAAACTTCTTAAATGCTCTTCAGTAGTGATTGCATCACTCCCTGTAAACTTTGGGACAATACCTCTCCAACTGCCATCCATTAGATAAGGGGATAATTGAATCCCTAACAAATCAAACTGTTTGATCATTGTTGTATGCTGATGAGGGGGGCACAATGTGGGTACTGATGTTGGTACATTGGACCATAGTGCTATGCATGATGATATGGCATATACTGCTAACCATGAGGAGCTCTAGCATGACCTCCCCAAAACTGAGATCCTCCTCCAATCATGTTTGAACAAATGCAAAAAATCTTTCAAAGTCGCCACCTACTTTTCCAAAAGTAGGAAAATCATTATTTCTGATCTTTCTCCCAGTGGAATCACCCTTTCTGAAATTTCTCAAATTACAACTTTTCCTCCAATGACTCTATAATATGGTCTTCAACTGAATTTTCTGATATAATCCCCAGCAGAGTCACCAATTTGTTAGCTCTCAAAAATGCAGTCAATGCCTCAAGAGGCTGCCAATCTATTGATACGCTTTAGGGTAACAAAAAAGGTCAAGAGAACTCAACCTTCTACTCTTTAGGTGCTACAGACCTAGGTGGGTGTACCTTTCTGAATAGTGCAGACTTAACTTTATCTTTCTTGAAATGCTTTGTCCACAATGGCAGATGACAATGAACAAATGAAATCCAACTTGATAGCAATCTTCTAATCTAAAATCCTAAAATGCTTAATTAACAGATATAAAGAAACTGAGTGAATTCAAATAATGAAATTGCAGAGACTAGTGCCTTATTGGGTATGCGGAGTCAAATGAAACAGAAGTGGGCAACTTATTCTGGCATAAAATCAAATTGCAGGCATATGATATGTTCATAACTTGTATAAAAAATGCAAGACTATGACCACTGAGGTCTTCTTTAATAATCTAGATGAATCTTCCTGATTACTGTGATCAACAAAAAGGATTTAATCTCTACTTGAGAGGACCAGTCAATTAATCACACAAATACAACAAATGTGCATTGATAAACCGAAAGTAAACTTGTTACATCAATTTAAACAACCAAAAAGAATCAACCTGGAGATAGCTTCAACAATACTTTTCAATAAGTTCAACATATAATTGACACCAGAAATAACCTGCCACACCAGCTGATCTTCATTGAATTCGCCATTTTAAAACATGCACATAGTCTTTGATAAGAGAAAATTATTCTACTATAGCCATTCCTAACTACTATATGTAATCTAAAATCCCATCCCCTTCAATTACAATTCAAGGGCATATTTATACCCAACATTAAGAAAATAAAACATTTGAAATATCATGTCGGCCCAGCACAAAATTTGGGCTCCAATCGAGCTGGCATGCAACGGTCATCAAGTAGAAACATGTCGGCCCTGATGTTTAAAATTCTATTATTCACAGTTGGCGAGACAAAATATATCATCCTACCGAAGACAATTCATTCGTTACAAATCTTGCGCTTGTATTTCGCTTTCGCTATGACTTATCCGAGTCGGGGAGATGTCCCGTAGATCACATTATGTTTTACCGATATGCATTGTCGCCCCTGTATGTCGCTGTAACATTCCATTGGTCACACCGAAGCCATACAGTATTCCTCTATTCTCATTATGCTTCGCTATAACACATAGATATCGGGGAGACCATACATCGAGATCATTATGTCAAGTTGAAAGACATTCATCATGGACAAGTCGCCAACACTCTCACCGAAATATAATCTTCAGTCACCTTCACCAAGACAACACACGGTCGGGGAGACCTCCTGTAGACTTCAATGTTTCACCGAAAGGCTTCAATCATCCCCGCATTGCCAAGACAAAAGAAAACTTATGCCGAAAAGCATCCTCGTTTGCTCCATTGTCGCAGTGACACTCCAACATCGGCAAGACCTCTTGTAGATTGTACATTGCTTCACCGAAACACCCCGAGCACATACCAATTCGCCAAGACAACATAATACTTTTGCCGAAAGCCATTTGTTAGATTTTGTCGGCAAGACCTGACGGGCTCACCAAGACTTAACACCAAAGCTCATAAGTCTTACCGAAGTGTATGTTATAGTTGCCGGTCGGTGAGACACCCTTGGGTTCGCTATGACTTCCACCGAAGATCCTAACTTATGCCGATAAGACAATTTTGTTCCTCCAGTCGGTGAGACATGATGAGTTCTGTGAGAGTTTCCATCGAGGACAAAACTTAAGCCTATATGTTGTATCCTTCCACCGTCGTTCGGCAAGACAAGAAGACCTCACTGAGACGTGATGTTGATACCGCCTAGCTCCGCCGATGAATCCTCATATGTGCAAGTCGGTGAGACCCGACCCATTCGGGGAAACCTCACACAGATGAAAATACTTATGCCAATATACCATTCCTCAGTCGTCGAAACAACATGAAATTCATGCCGATAACTGTCGGTGAGTAAACTCCAATCGTCGTGACATAGAAAACGTCTTGCCAATAGGCAACACAGACGTTTTATCAGAAAAACGGATCGGGGAGACCCAGATATTGTCACCCCGATAAGCCTACAACAAATAAATGTTAGAAAAGATGCATGACTTGATGGATTCAAAGGGGCTATATGGGCAGAAAATGAGTGAAATATGCACACGGTAGGACCAATCTGGAAATTTATGAGTAAAATGAACATGTAAAACACCATATTTTTATAGTTCCAACAGAAGCCACACCTTCCCATGTTAATGTGTGACCAGATTTTTGACATCGTTCAATCCATACCGTCATCCAATCAAGATTGTTGGTGACGTACAAATGTAGTGCATCCCACTCTCAACCAACTGTACCAAAAAAAATTGAAATTCACAAATGACGTATAATTAGTTAAATACCACAGTATACGACCTTAATTTATATTTGATGTATATTGAAGATTAAAAATTAAATAAGTACAATATACATAAAAACCATATGTAAAATGCATTCCAATTAATCTCCATGACCATCTTATAATTACCTCTCACTTTCCTCAATCTACCTTTCCCCAACAGGTACTCCCCTTCGAATTTGTTGATGGAGTTGGGATCCTAAATGTGATCTACATGGATCTTTGCTGCAAACTTAGAAAGATATTCACTAATATACACCATGGTCTGGTATACCATATATCCCTCCACCATAGAACCCTTAGGATGTGCTCTTTGTCTAACCAAAGCCTTCAAAAATTTCAAGTGCCTCTCAACCATCCACATTGACCTTGTGTGTACAGGTCCACACAATTCAATCTCCTCAACTTAGTGTATGAGGTAGTGTTCTTGTGCATTGAAAATGTTGAAGGTAGACACTTTTTCATTTCTGCGTTAAGGCGAGGAATTTTCTCCTTCCAATAATTTATATATCTTCTTTATGGATTTCTTTAGATGATAGCCATCTACAAGTGATTCAAAGGAAACAAATATATTAATGAGATTTAACAAAACTATCTGATTATATTACATAACAAGTAAAACAAATGGAATTATAAGATGTATACAACAAATTGAACAAATCTCTTTCACTTACCTCATGTATTTTCCAAGATCATATATAACTTGCTTGACATTGTTGTCAAAGTTATCACGGGAGAGATAAAGGTAGAACGTACTGCAACAATTATAAAATGATCTTTTCATTATTTTTCCAAAAGTTGTAAACACAATACACTAAAAAGTACATGCATTATACAAGTGTATATAATATACCAGAATAATTACCTTAATGAAGGTATGCCAATCATTTGTTTTCATCCCTGACCCAAATTCACCTTTCTTTGTTATTATATTGTTTATGTTAGCAAATCCACGTAGAATCAGATTTTTTGTATAGCTTCTTTTATAGCATTGGCACATTTTGCTCTGTTAATAACCAAGGAAGGGCACTTACCAATTTGGTCTCCATCACTTCTATTTAATTCAATGACATTTTTCATTGCATGATTGGCTTCCTGAATGTCACTACAAATTTTTACAATTTTTTCTTTGTCATGCCTTCCATCCAATATTTTCCATAGCGTTTCTATTATATTCTTTCCAATATGCATTGTATCAAACAAATGCACAATTTGTAGCTGCTCATAGTAGGGCAACCTACTAAATTGTCTAGAATAATTTTTCAGTCCCTGTGGAAGCCGACCATTAATGCCTTAACGACCTTCATGAATCATATAAGTTAAACAAATTAACAACGACAATCATTGTCAATTACAACATGAGTAAAAACAACACAATATAAAAATATAAATTCAAAACATATCATATATGATAGATAAACAATTTGATCGATGTAACCTTGTGATTAACTCTAGTATATTCCAGCTTCCATGGGGCGAGGGTGACATTCTTACATTAGTTTTAATGTAGTCTACTCTTTCCCATTTGAAAGTGTTTCAGTAGTTCGATATTTATGATTTCTATGGAAGAAGTTCCTATACTCATCAAACACTTGCTCTCCTAAACTTGTTGAATGACGAGATTTCATCTTTGGACCACAAATTGGACATACAAATTTTCCCTTTGTTTGAAGACCTGCAAGATCATATATAATTGGATTAAATATGTCAATTTTTATAATTATATATAATGAATAGATTATTTTAAAAACATGCATGATATCTACTTCATCAAATTAAATATTGTTAAAGTGCAGTCAAACATTATAACGTACCACAAAAATGTGTTAGCCCTAGGGCATCATGAATTGTCCATACAAGCATTGTATGGAATTGAAATTGTCTTTGTCCTATTAGTCTAGAGATGTCATACATAGTGACGCCATTCCATAACTTTAGTAACTCGTCGATAAGAGGCTCGATATATACATTCATATATTTAACTTGGTACTTACCTAGTTGAATGAACATAAATATTACATAATTATTATAACCATTTTCTTTTATTATATATAAATTAATGTACATGACTATTGAATGAAAAAAATATAAGTCATTATGCAACAAATAAGACAAATGAGATGCTACTACGTTAAAGAAAATTGATGTAAACAAATACCTGGAACAATCATTGACAGCATTATGTGCTCCCTCTTTATTGACATCCATGGAGGAATGTTATTGTTGATAACAAAAATAGGCCACACTAAGTAAATAGATCTCGGCTCTCCAAATGGATTGACACCGTCCGCTCCCAATGAAGCACGAGGATTCACAGGGTTCTTTAAAATTAATGGCCATTTTTCCTCCATGTCCCCTAAATGCAAAACCATGTCATTAGGCATTCCAAAGGGGTATCATCTCCACTTCTAATGTGCATGGTAATCCATCAATTGTGCTAAGCTTTCACACCTAAATAATCGTTGCATACGTGGAATAATGGGAATATAACGAAGAACCTTGTGAGGCACCTTTTTTGTTAGTTGATCTGTTTGATATCTACTAATATGACATTCTGGATATTCTGTTGCAAATTCCTGTTGTTTATGATATATAATATGATAATTGGGACATGCATCTATTGCTTGATACTCCATTCCGATATCTTTCATAATGGAACATAAATCTCGGTATGAGTGAGGTAAAATATTTGATGGTGGTAACAACAATTCACCAATCAATCTACAACAAAAAATAATTTATTCATATAAAGAATATTAATGGTACATATTTCATCCTTTATTTACTAGTGATGAACTAACGACAATTAAAATAGATGAAAAAAGATGACATATATGACATACCTTAACATCCGTGAGATTGCTATGTTTGATAAACCATTCATAACCTTCAAGTTCAACAACAACAATACAGCAGAGAGAAGAGTTCTTTCAGAGCCTTCATAAAGGGGCTCTTATGCCTTGTCAAGTACAGGTAATTCATGAACATCATCAAAGTCATCTTGATCATCATGATTAGCTCTTCCACTAAATGTGTCATGGATCAATGTATTCATACCATCATCTTCAACTGTGTTTTCTGGCACATGATCATCTTCTTCCATAGGATCATTAACTTCATCTTCAATATTCACAGCTCCATGTTTGTCTGCTTGCAAAACCACATTCTCTGGGCCGTGATAATCCATATCATTTTCCCTAGGGCACCCCACCTTTATAATAATGATAGACACAAATAAACCATGATCATGATCAAATGATTATATATATATATAAAATGTTAAAACAATATAAACATTTACAAATCCAATCAATATAAACACATATAATGAACAACTTACCAATGGATGATAATCATGGCCCCCTTCAACGTGACCATGCTGCCTACAATGTTTCTCAGCTGTTGTGATTAAAATTCGTCTCATCTTTAAGCCCTTGCAATTATTGCAAGGACAATAACATTTCCCATCACCCTTTCTTTTCAATCTAGCCCACAATCTATCAAGTGTCTCTTCATTTTGTTCTGGACGAATATTATCTGACATGATTTTTCTTTACCAAGATTGACTATTTAGATCTTCAATAAATATCAAACTCACACTCCAATAATTTTTATTCATAGACAGGTAACATAATCTAATTAATTCTGATATTTTACACACCAAAAATTTTGGCATTACAACCACCCACAAAGAAGATAGTCGAGTTATTTAAAAATACTTTACAATGTTAGTTCAAAATTTATTAAATTCTGAGTTTTACTATGATTTCCAAATTTGTTAAGACTCCTAAAATTAGAATGGTAGAGTGATCACAAAGGAATCCCTACAATAACAATGGAAATTGTGAGCTAGTAAGACAGAGCCCCTCCTAAGGAGCAACGAGTCAGAATCATCATTGCTAATGTCAATACAGATTTATCCTTTTAGTTAAGATGCAATGTGTCACTTCTTATGACGAGCTTATCCCTAGGGCCCTCAACATTGAGAGAGCCCTAATAAAAAACAACAGAAGCATTGGTAAGAGCATGATTAGGGTGCAAACCCTAGGCCTCCGTAGAAACATAAACAATAACTATAGTGGATTAGTGAGGTTGCAGTACTAGAAAGATTGAGACATTGTAGGTAATAACAAAATCTTGCAATCTAAATGGCCAGCAGCCAATAACGGCACACTATGTAGCTTAGTGACATTTGTAAATGTAATCTATGGTAGAAGAATAGCCAGTCCTTGAGATGTGGCCAGGTCAAAAGCAGAGAACTAAGGTGACAAGATAATAAAGCAAACCTTGCATAGTAAAGTGGAGATTTAGGTGAGTTTCCCTTACTTATGGCGACCTTAAGGGTTTTCACATGCTTTTGGTAGTGTAGACAAGGCAAATGCAATCAGGGAATATTTGTCCAAATGGAAGAGTAACAAAGGTAATCATGGGTTCAATGTTTCTTCTTAGCCATTAATATTGTATAATGGAGTAGTGGATTGCATGTTTTGGCGGTGTTTGAGACTCACCAAAGATGGGAGAATAGTAGAATAATACCTTGTGAATTTGTAGTAGTGTGATAAGGTTGAAGGATCTTAAGAACTACAATACCATGAAACAAATGGAGTCCATGTAGTAAGTAGGCGGTCTATAGGGCATAGTTTAATTTTATAGAAGGATGCTCATGAAAGGAATCTTCAGTGATAGTGAGTGAGCTGTTTGATATTGCAGCTAAGGGTGCAATACCCAGTCTTAAAGGAAGTTAGCAAAGTAGTAAATGTGCAAGAAAATTGAATCGTACACAACAAACAATTCACAATGTTATCTTCCATAATGCCTTGAGTTTAAAGACAAAAATCTCATTGTATCTTCATGATGAAAGTGGTGACCTTAATGGTCAATCACTGGCAACCATGATTTTAAAACATGCTATTGTGCTTATGGAGGGAACATTTTAAGCAAGGTAGTGAGTGGTGGTTTGAAACAATGGCAAGTATGAAGGACTTGCTTTATATGCATGCCTATCTTGATCTAGCTTAAGACATAAGTTCTTAGAAGAGGTGAAAGGTGGATTATGGAACTCAAGGGTTACCATGAAAAGGATTAAAGCAAAGACTGAGATCTATTTAAAAGCCACGGTCATGAAGATATTAAAGATGTCACATGCAAAAACCTAGTAGCTAGAGTAATGAATACAGTGCCAAAGAGGATAGTGTACTGGGGCAGATTTAGGAGATCTCCACATTATCTAATTATAGGTAAATACATCATTTATTTATTTTTTTAATTAAAATAAATCATTCTAAACCCTATATAGGATACATTGATACTTAAAAAGAAGCCTCTAAAAGAGATTTGAGATTATGCAAATATGTCAAGTAACATTCATAAGGTTTGGAAATCTTGATCACTCTCTAGAGATAGCCCATTAAACATGGGTTGTGGCAGATACATTACATAATTGATGCTTACAACCACTCTTGCATATCAGCAGGAGTTATAGGCTCTTTATTGCAGCAAGATTGAAATCACTCTTGATCATGCTATAATTACATCCTAACCTATTAGAGCTTGAGACAACCTGAATGCACCCAATGATGATTGACACCTACATTATACACCATGAATTAACTACATTATATGAGTGCCTCCATTTCTATCACAACATAGCTACATTAAACTTGGGTCACACATGAATGCATATTGTATTTGTTATAGCACAACTGTGCAACATGACCAATAGAGTTATGGATCACATAATTACAGTCACAAGAATTTGTTCCTTAGTTGTGATCTTATGGTGATTCCACACAACAAAATTTGGACATGAAATTCTCAAACCCTTAACCTCTAAAAATGAAATCTGATGAGATGTTGCTTTAAAATGTGATTTTCAAACACGGAACTAAAATCGACTTGTAATTCACCTGCAAAAGACAATGACTACCCTCAACCTGGGAATATCTTCTTGAATTTTTTCTGATTTTTCCCAAGAAGATCATCCTTAGTTCTCCACAAACTATCTCAAGTAGAGCAAAACAATGTAGCAATAAATCAGGCACTAACTCACTTTTCTTTATGTTGGCCACAATTTTTTTTTTAATTTTTCATGTTTGTCGAAAATTCGACAAAAATGATAGCCGACATATCGACGAACCCCAGGTTCGTCAAAATTTCTACGAACGTCGGGGATAAACTTTCAAAAAATTGGAAATTACACATCAAATTTTACAAGCACCCGACGAACATCGAATTTTACATATTTCGTTGAACAGTTTCGTCGTATTTTGTAGTCAAATGTATTAGTGTGAGTTTACAAACTTGGGAGTAAACAATGACTACTAAGCAAGCTTTCTCACAAGGGTTGATGCTAATTTCACAATTTACTTGAAAATAATTATTTTCCAAGCAAAAGGGATAAACTAGAATGTGGTAAGAGATCTAAAAATACTTGTGTCTAATGTTGGTTGTTGGTGGATAAGTTGTTTTCTATTATTTTTGAAAGAGGAAAAAATGGGTTTTATAGGGACCTAAAACCATGAAGTTTACAAAATAAAGAAGTTAGTAAAGACATCACAGTCTGAAAGGCTGTAAAAATAACAACAGAAAATGACCACAACCATCAAAAAGGCCAGCGAAGGCCACAAAACCAAAATACCAGCCAAAAAGCCAACAATAGCTAAATTTGTGTCTTTAAAAGATCTGCAGTCTCAGCTTCCAGCTCATTCATATCCTGAATCCCCCTCTTTAAGATCTAAACCATCTGTGTAGTGGGAGGCTCTTTCCTTTTGAGATTGGCTCGGGTCCTTTCAGAAATACCTTGGTCCCCATTCTTGCTTTACTTGTTCACTTCCAAATCAACAACCAGCGAACCCTATTGCATTTTTTCTAACTTTTCAGACATAGCATTGATAATAATGGCATTGTGCCTAGCCATTTTATCGTTTTGTTCCACAAATTTTTTCAAGTTATTTTTAATTTAAACCATTTGCTCTTCCAGAGACTTGTACTCTTCCTCAATGTCACCTCCTTTCTTTCCAATACTATTCTTATTCCGTTTCCCTTCTTCGTTGCTGAGAGTGGCCAGCTTCAGCTCTAGCTCCTCTGATTTAATATACAAATCCCTATTTCTTTGATTAAGCTCATTAATTTCTTGATAGGCCCATTTCAAGACCCTGAAAATGTCACTAATACCATTTCTAGTAGAGGCCAAAATGTCACCAAACTGAACTCGGTCTAATATGAGGTTAACCTCACCCGGGTTGGGGGAGCTAGGAAATCTAGTACCTTCAAATCTGAAAGAGGTAGGAGGGGAGGGCACAAAATTTCTACTAGCTTCAGGGTTCTCAGCTTTGTCTTCCAAGGAGTCCGCGGAGTAGGAAACCAACTTGTTGGCAGGGGAGCCCTTAAGAATAGGATTCTTTAAGGGGGAAGAGCAATCGGGGAAGGTCTTTGGGTTAGCTTTAGCAAGCTGGGGTTTTTTAGACTGGGTTTTCTTACCAGACATCTCAGAGGACGGGTAGGTTTCAACAATTCTCTCCTAGTTTGGCTAAATCTCCTAACCCCCACTATCAGTGTCATAGTCCTCAGACTCCACAGAGGCAATAGGGTTAGATAAAGCCGACATGTTTTGATAGTGTTCATATATTAACCTAATAAGACCAAGATGAAGAATAGGGTATCTCCTGGGATTTTTCTTATGGTCCTCAAGGCTATTACTCAACAAACATAATAGGTAGTGAGGCATAGAAATTCGTACCTTATGGTGGAAGTGGTTAAGAATGGAAAAATGGTGCCCATACACTCTGGTAAATCTCCCATCCAGAGTGATATACTCCATTATAACAGGAAGTACCTTTCTCCACAATACCTTGATAGTGTCAATTTCGAAATAGTTGTTAGAGATTTTAACCAGTTTCAATTTCTCCTTGTCCTTCTTAGGAAATCTGATGACCGCCTCGTCAGAAAACCTTCTGTTGCGATAAAAATTCACACCCTCAGTGGACATTCCAGTAATCTCCCCTATAATTTTCTCATCCAGCTTCGCCTTCCTTCCAAAGAGAATTATTTCACCGTTGTTCCAGTTCTTCTCGAAGTAGTCTGTGGCCACAGAATCGGGCCCATGAAGTTTTTCCAGATATGGAACTAGGCCACCTCTTTCAATTTGCTCCCAAACCTTGACATTCCTAGTGTGCACCTCATAGCTTTTAGGCTCAACTATTTTCTTGTCCCCCCCCATTTTCGTTTGCTCCTTACTGCCGACTCTACCAGCACCGAGAACCTGTTGCAAAATTATGCAGTTGTTCCAATGCACCCACAAAGTGTGCCGCTTTTCCTTCCTTCTAAGTAACATGACACGACCCCATAAAATATATTGATTTCGATGTACCTGGCCCCTTTCTCTTTAATCATTGATTGTAGTTGCCTCTTTCCCATGGGTAACATCATAATCTAGCAAGGCCCTGACTTTAGTTCTCAAGTCCCTACAATTCTTCCACATGTTCAATCCTTGCTTCCTAACCCCTTCATTCGCAAAGTAATCTGCCATGTTGTTAGCTTCCCTGTAGATGTGTGAAACTTTTACTTTTTCAATTTTTTCTAGAATAGACTTTGCTTCATCTATCCAATTCTTAATCAACCAAGAGGGTGGGGTCCTTCCTAAAAGAAAATCAATAATATTTTTAGAATCTCCTTCAAGCCATAAGTTTTTTATATTCAAATTATCAGCTAACTTTAAAGCTTGAAATGCTCCTATAGCCTCTGCCACATGGTTGGTTTGGTGACCTAGGGATATGGCTATAGCCGCCATAAAGTTACCATTTGAATCCCTTAGCACACCTCCACTTCTGGCCATACCTGAGTTTCCCTTCACAACTCCATCAAAGTTGGATTTATACCAGCCATTTGGGGGAAAGGTCTAGCAAGCACCCTCCCTACTTTTCTTAGCTGGCTTGGAAGCAGATGAAATATCCACTTTAATGTTCCAATATTTTTTTATACTTAAATCATAGGGGGTGCACACCACAGTGTCCAAGTTAAGAGCTTTTTGAGGAATCACATTAAAATTTTCCCTTATAAGCCTAAAATTTTTCTCAAAGACATTATTCTCTGACATCTCCTTGTCCCTAAGAAGTTTATTGTTATGTTCTTTCCACACTCCCCAAGCAACAAAAGGGAATAAAAAAGCCCATAACCTTCGAATGTAGGGATTTTGAGTAGGGGTTTTCCATTGTAAAAAGAACTCTTTAATGGTCTGGGGGAACACCCAAGAGATATTCCAGATAGCTAATAATTTTCCCCACATTAAGGAAACAAACAAATAGTGGAGAAACAAGTGGTTGGCTGACTCTGCCTCACTCTTGTAGAGGTAGCATCTGTTGGGGATTTGAAATCCACGTTTACAAAGATTGTCCACCGTGAGAACCTTATTCTGAAGCATTATCTAGAAAAAGATATTGACTTTTGGAGTCAAGTGTTTAATCCAGGATTTAGACCAGAAGGGAGGGGGCTTGAGAGAGGGACAACAAAGAGACAACCAAAGAGACATAGTAGTTACCCGAAGGGTTATCCATCCAGACAAGAGTGTCATCCTACTAATTCTATCCCAAGATAACAACCTTTAAGGAGGATTGAAGCTGAGCCAACTTCTAACTGATCATGCATAAGTTCACCCAGTCTCCTTCATACCAGTAGTCTTTGACAAGTTCCCCAAAAGCAGCTTTACATTGCTCTACCCATCTATTGAATCTTTCAATATTAATAAGGGATTCCTTAAAGAGCCATTTATCCTCCCAAAATCTAGCTTGATTGCCACTTTTGATGTGCCATCCTATCCCTGATTCCAAAATTTTTCTACCAGCAATCATATCATTCTAGCAAGTTGAACCATGTGGGAGGATAGGAGAATCCAGCAGAGCTTTGAGGGACATATGGTCAGCCATATATTTACTTCTTAAAATATCTTTCCATTCTCTGCCAGACGAGAAAGATCTCCATATTTTTTTGGCTAGAAGAGTCTTATTAATAGTTCTTATTTTTCTAAGGCCTAAACCCCCAAGGTTTTCGGTCTGCAAACCAAATCCCACCCTATAAGAGGCATTCTCTTTCTTTCCTCCACTCTAGACCAAAGGAATATTTTCTAGATCTTTTCAATGGCCTCTATGTATTTAAAAAGTATTTTGAAGAGGCTTAAAGCATAAATTGGGAGGTTCTGAAGAGAAGCTTTAAGAAGCTGAACTTTTCCAGCTTGGCTCAAAAGAGCTCATTTCCAACTTGCCAACTTCTTTCTAAACCTATCAACTAAAGAGCACCAAAAGGAATCTGGAGGTTTAAGGCATAACGAAAGTCCAAGATAAGAAGAAGGTAAGGATTCCACCTTGCAATCAAGGATTCTAGCAATCTTGACCTGTCTATGCTTAGGGGTATTGAAGAAAAAGATGGAACTCTTTTGTCTATTGAACTTCTGCCTAGTTGCCTTCTCATACACAACCAAAGTTTTTTTCAAAATCTTAGCCTCGTTCACAGAAGATCTTCCCATCAACACTGTGTCATCAACAAACTATTGGTGAGAACAAATCAGATTCATGGAAGAAGGACTGAGACCAACAAGAGACCTATGTTCGATCAATCTCTTAAGATTCCTTCCCAGATTTTCAACCATTATAGTACAAAGAATGGGTGAGATAGGGTCCCCCTGTCTTAAACCTCTTGAATTTTGGAAGAATCTAGAGGGAGATCCATTCACAATGATAGATGTGGAGACTGTGGTAACCAACTGATTCACCAACTAAATGAATTTGCTACTAAAACCAAACCCCCTTAGAATTTTGAATAAAAACTCCCAATCAACATGGTCATACGCTTTGGAAATGTCCAACTTAAGAAGAAACCCTTTGGTTTTAGATTCCACAAGTGAATGTATATTCTCATGGACTGTGACTATAGAGTCTAAGATTTTCCTTCAAGGAACAAAACCATTATGCTGAGGGGAAATCAATGAAGAAAGGATAGCAAGGATCCTTGAAATCAACACCTTAGATATGAATTTATAGAGAGAATTGCAGAGACTAATGGGTCTAAATGCCTCAAACTCCATTTCCCCTGGTTTCTTAGGAATAAGGACCACAAAAGTAGCATTCATCTTCTTAAGGATCCTTCTAGAACCAAATAATTCCTTAACAACATTCACAACATCATTTTCCACAATATCCCAAAACCATTGAAAAAAGAACATTGGAAATCCATCAGGCCCAGGGGCCTTGTTTCCTTCAAAAGAAAAGACAAATTTCCTAATTTCCTCCATAGAGGGAATGGCCACAAGCTTATCATTGTCCTCCCTTCCAACAACCTTAGGGATGGCCTCTAATAAAAAGTATTGATCATTTTGATTAATTTCCCCATTCACCGAAAGAAGGTTATTATAGAAGAGGACAACTTGCTTTTTGATGTCTTCCTCTTCCTCAAACCTAGTACCATTAACTTCTATGGAATCGATTCTATTGGAAACCCTGTGTTTAGAAGCAGATAAATGGAAGTACCTAGTATTTTTGTCTCTAGCAGAGAGCCACAAAACCCTCAATCTCTACCTCCAGAACTCCTCCTCTTTTGCTATTATGTCATATAGTTTCACCAACAACTCATTTTCTCTATCCTTATTATCTTCAATGTATCCTTCCTTCTGGATTTTGTCCTGGACCTCTGCAAGCTTCATTTGAAATTTGGATTTCATACCAAAAATGTTTCCAAAAGATTATTTTTTCTATCTTCTTAAATTGTGTTTGACTTCTCTTAGTTTTTTAGCAATTCTGAACATAGCAGTGCTCAGAACATCAATGTTCCACCATTTCCTAATTTCATCAAAGATAAGGGGATGGGACAACCACATTCTTTCAAATCTAAAGGGTGTGTTTTTCTTCACCTTTCTAGGGTCTTCCACAAAGCTTATGGGAAAGTGATCCGACCCAACTCTAGAAAGAGCTTTAAGAGAGAAAAAATAGCTTAAAAGCCACTGATGAGAAATTAAAGTTCTATCTAACCTAACTTGAATTAGTTCCTTACCAATTCTTCTATTCGACCATGTATACTAAGCCCCTTGCAAGTCCATATCAATCAACTCCTTGTTGTTGATGAAATTGAAAAGATTAGACTTACTCTCCTAGTTCACCTGAGAACCAACAATTTTATCCTCATTTAGAAGGGGAGTATTAAAGTCGCCCATAACTATCTAATGGTCATTATCAAAAATCCTACGGAAAGCTGAAAGCTCATTCCACAAAGATTTTCTAGCTCCTTTCCCATTGGGAGCATAGATATTCGACTGAATCCAACTAAAGTTATCTCTGATGTGTGCAAATTTAGTAGCCACGTGATTGTTTCTTTCCAACAAAGGTTCCCCTTTAATGAGGTTTTGATTCCAAAAGGTAGCAATGCCTCCTGACGCACCATCTGAACTATTACCTTGAATCCCACAATTCTGAAACATTTTGATCTTCTCCACCTTTTCTTTGGACATTTTAGTTTCTTGGATGAAGAGAATATCAGGTTTATGATCCCTAAAAAAATTGTGCAAAACATCCCTCTTGTGAAGGCTATTGAGCCCTCTAATATTCCAGGACATAATATTCATATCTTACCATGGGATTGGAGAATCTCTAGAATGGTCTTTTGAACACCATTCACTATATCCTGAAAGCTTTCATGCTCTCTCTGCCATTTGCCCGATCTTCTGCCCTGGCCAAGCTTAGTAGCTCCACAATCTGCCTTTGCTCTTGTTCTAGTAACAACTCCACTCGGAGTATTTTGATGTTTTATTTTATCCTTCTTTTAATTAGAATGAGAGAGGACTTATTCCCAATCAGTATCTTCTTGGCTCTCAATCTCTTTGCCAGATTCCCCTTCCTTGTCATACATTTTTCTTTGCTCCTAAGGGAGAGTATCCATTAGGCCATTCCTAGGCTGATTTAGATCTTCACTTGAAAGTACGGTATCCTAGCTCAAATCCTTAAAGGTGTCCTTTACAAAATTCGGGGATGTGTTTTCCCCGAGATTAAGAGGGACACTCAAAGTGGAGTAATCAACAGAGGTCATGTTCAGGATTGGAATGCCAATATCCAAAGAAAGACCCTGGATAGGAATGTCCTCCAGTTCAGGAAACCCATTTTCTTTGTCTTCTGGTAAGATCTTAAGAGTAGAGGAAGCAAAGTCCTCATCCCTTTTCTCTTCCTCTGTGTTTTCCATTGTTTTTTCATCGTCTTCCTTAAGGCCTTCATTATTTTCTTCTCTTGTTTGTTTTCTATTGTTAATGACATTGGTCTTTGGTATAAAACTAAAGGGTGTGTTTCTAGAACTCTAAAATGAAAGGATGATGTGGGATGAGGATGAAAATATGTGTTTGTTGTTTTGGATTACTAATTATGACTACAAGTCTATTTGATACAAGCTTCTTATCCTACAATGATTAACTATTGAAATTTGAAATTTGGAATTTTTGATTGTTTTGGAAAATCTAATTGATAGTCAAAAGCGTCGCTTTCAAAAACATCATTTTAAAATATCAAAAGTGTGGCACAACCCCTATCAAAATGACTATTTTTTGTAAAAGAATTGGGGTTTTTTAGAAGCATCATTGTGTTACAGTCAAAAGAGAAAGTTTTATGCATACACATCACTATATAGGATTTAGGGTTTTCTAAATCAATAGAGAGCAAGTTTCTTATCAAAATCATTAATTTGTTCATAATATTTGGGATGCAAATTATATACGTCAATATGTAATCAAAAGTGTGGAATATTTGCAAATTCATCATTGTAACACTTCAAAAGTGTCACTATAAGGAAAAGGAAAGATTCTACAAGTTCAACCTAAATTTGTCTAGGGTTTCAGACTTATTTGACTATTTTGATGATTGATTTTGAGTTGTTTGATTTTTCAAGAGATAAAACACAACAAAGAATAGCATGTAGGACTTTCTCCAAGTTTGTAAATTAGGATAAAGGAATGAGTAGATTTTTAAAGAAAAGTCACTATATGGTGAATACAGGTCTGAATAAGAAAAAAATTCAAAAAATCACCTAACTAATTAGTGGTAAAAAGGTTTATTGACGTAGTAGAGGCCCACCCACTAGAGAATAATACATTTAAATGAATGAGTAGCTAGGGTATGATAAGATCATATACCACCTTACCACCCCTTTCCTTAGAAAGACTAGGTCGAACAAGGAATTTTGTCACCTTAATAAGATAAAGTGTGTGGTAAGTAACTTTAAGAATGATACTATACCCTACACCCTACTAAACCAACAACCCATGGTCTTAAAGGCTTCTAAAAATAAGGTTCTTAGTGTTCCCATGAACATTGGACCTATCTAATGATGCCCAAGTCGAGGGGGGTCTCCCCTCTTCTCATCACCTATACAAGTCTCAACAAACTAAGGATCTTTAGGATTGGCTTAAAGGATGCTAGTGACACCTTGAGGTACAACTTTTATTCTCCCCCTTTATATACCCCACTAGTAAACATGGTTGAGGTCATCCTTGAGGTGATGAAATCCCCAAACAAGCCTCAGGTACTTGAATTAAATGGATATATGATTATTGCAAGATTTTGGATTCAACTGTGTATGTTTTTGTATCAATGTTTCAAATCACACTTAGTGATTTGGATCATTAGGAAAAGGAACAAAAAAATAATGTTGTTTATGATTCCCAAGATCATTCTTAAGATTCTTGAGGGAAGAGCATATGTAGAAAATCAAATCCTTAAGTAAACAAAATAATGCAAATCCTAAGGTATTTTTGATCTCTAAGTTCATACTAGGCATGAGGAGAGAACATACATACCTAGAAGGACTTACCAAACATGACTGTAAACAAGTTCTTTATTAAAATTCAAATTGAAATGTGTGGTTCTTCTTTTAAAACCCAAATTGAATTTTTTTGTTCCTATTTAAATAAATTGAAAGAATAAAGAAAACCCTACAAGATGATTCATTAGTAGTTTAATTTGTTTTTCTTCTCCCAACATTTTCCACAAGATGCACAAGTACATTAGTTCCAAGAAAGATTCACAAAATGTTAGGGTTAGTGAAAAAATATAAAATATCACTAAAAAGAAAATGCATCACTGGAAATATAGAGGTATTTCTATACCTATCAAATGCATCAAAGTTTTGAAAAATTGTCATGTTGTATCATGAAATGTGTCGCCATAATTATCAAACACATCAATCTAGATCATAAGCATCACAATAAATCATATGCATTGTTGAAACCTACAAAATAATAAAGTCAAATGCATCAAAGAATCAAAATAAAAAGTGCAAAAAACATAGTTGTATATGTTAATAGCATCAATCTACAATAAACATGTCACTCTATAAAGTGAAACATGCCAATTCACCTCAAAAGTATTGTTGTAACCTGTAACTTGTCAAACTCACAGGTGATGTTAAAATCTAATATGTGGGTCCCATCGAGTGTTCCAAAATATCATAAGGGAATAATGGGTAATGATAAAATATACAATTTAAGTAAATAGGGTTAACAAACACTAAAAACCCATCAACTGAAGATCAATTAAACTCATACTCAATGAAATAGAATGCAATTCTTTAAAACAAGATAAACCAAATTGAGAATTCAATTCAAAACAAATATACAAAACATTACAAACCTGTTATTCCATTGTTGAATTATGCTCCTTAGATATGTGTATTGCTCAATTATGCATAATCCATGTTGCAAAAGCCTTAATTGATGAAGATTTGACTCACAAAATGCTCAAGAATGTCGATTTCTCAAGCTCATGAATGCTCTCAAAAAATTATGAATTCCTTATGAGAATTGTGAATGATTTTTATGAAGAGGATTGGCTTGTTTTATAGATTTTTAAGAGATTTGATCAATGACAGAGATTGAAAATGAAGATCAATGAATGAGATCTTCAATTAATTGAAATTATCTCCCCATTTCAAGGAAATTAGTTTGAGATATTTTGAAGGGAAGATATTTTGAAAAAGGAATACTCTATTTTTAAAAATGAAATATGCCACGTGCAAGTTGGAGGAAAATTAGTTAATTAAATAATTAAGAAATTATTTAATTATATGAGATGAGAGGAAATCAAGATTTTTTAATTAAATAATTAAAAAAAATTTATCCAGGTGGGTTTGAAGAAAATTAGTAATTAATTAAATAATTGAAATTATTTTATCAATAGTTGGAAGATAGAAATTTGAATTTAATTAAATAATTGAAAATTATTTAATTAATGTGATCTAGATGAAAATAATGAAAATTTGATAAATTAATCAAATAATATTAATTATTCAATTAATAGAAGAGGATAATATCAGTTTATAGATGGAAGAATGTGGGAGGGTACAGAGATGGCATCTCTAGTTTTTCCCGTGCTGAGCTAGGGCATCCGCGCCCTAGCCCCTCTTATTTTCTTTCCTACTGTGCATGGAGTGGGGGGCGTTTGTCTGTGTGCAGGGAGGGGCGGGTATTCTGCAAACCTTGGTCTATGTTTTTGGTGGGCGTTTGGTGGCTGGCTATCCCCATCTGCTCGCGGCCATCTCTCCTTTCCCTTTGTCATTTGGTGGATGTGACCTAGGGTTAGAATGTGGTTGTGACATGAATGTTCTTTGTTAAGGGATACGTGTGTTGGAAGGTGTGCTTTGCCAAGTCGAGGGTGGGGTTTGGTGTGGGGTGCAGAGTGGGGTTTGTGAACTAGTATTGGTGTTACGGCAGGAGAATAGGTGTGTGCCTTCATCTGTGGTGGGGTGGGGTTGTGAGGTGTATCTTCCCATGGAACTTTGTCTTGTTCTTGGGGTTTTTGGGGGTTTGTATGTCAGGGTAGGGCATTTTTTCCCTCTATGTTGCATGGGGAATCTTCTGGGGTTGGCCCCAAAATGGATTTCTGATCAGCGTTTGGTTCGAAACCAACTCTTCAGAACTTGAAGGTTTTTGAGAATAATCTTTTTTCGGTGGAACCTGAAAATGTTGCGTTAGGTCTGGCAGGAGGGCCTAGAATTCCAAAGATTAATGGGTGCCTCGAACGATGTAAAGAGAGGCTGAGTGTAGTCATTCCGATGGAGATGATAGCTGAAGACATCGATTATTATTCAAGGCACTCTCTTTACTGCAAATTCTTAGGTTTGAAAATTTTCTTTGCAATTTTTGGAGAGCTAGGCTCAAAGGACATGGATGCCTAAAGGAGAGATGGAGATCTGCCTCCTGGCAAATAATTATTTCATGGTTACATTTGATTGTTTGGTGGAACAGAATAGGGTTTTTGAAGGAGGCCCATACTTTTACAACCAGGTGGGCTTGTTCATTAAGCCATGACATGCTGGCTTCAACCCGGCAGAGGAGCTTCCGAATCGGGTTCCAGTTTGGGTTTGTCTTCCAAGGCTCCCGATGGAATGCTAGCGAGAGGATGTGTTGTTTCTATTAGCCTCAAAGCTGGGGAAACCTGTGGGTTCATCACAACAAACACAATTCAAAAAGGTAATTACTTTTGCTCGGTTCTATGTGGAATTTGATTTAAGTAAACCATTGCCAGACTCTTTAGAAGTGAGTGTAGGAGATTACTCATGGGTGTAGCAGCTTGATTATGAAACGCTTCCTTTTCGTTGTTGTTTCTGTCATGAATATGGTCACCTTTTGCGCAAATGTCCAAAGGCCAAGCCTTTGGAGACTCAATCTTCTCATCCTTCAGCTAACCCGCCTAGGGTGGACAAGGGCAAGGATCCCTTTCAGGGTTTTGGTGGCAGGGAAGATGGTTTTATTCCAGTTAGTGGCCAAAACAGAAATAAAGGTCATAAAAGGACTTTGAAGGACAGGCAGGAGGAGGACACTTTCAACAGGTTTGAGGTGTTGGAGGATCTTAGTCAGCAGGAGGTGAACCCAAGATTTTTGGATCTAGATCAAGGGACTTTAGATATGGATCTACATGACCCTTCGGTTGAGGCTTCGCATGCTCCCCAACAGGGGGGGTGCAGGAGTACCATGCTTTGATGAGGTTGGGAAAGTTTTTGGACAGGCATTGCTCAATTCAGAGGCACCTTTGACTCCGCTTGCTGATGGGACCTTGGCTTTAGGGACAGATCGATAGTTGGAGGTTTAGGATAAGTTGGGTGGTAGTGCTGAGGTAGTGAAAGATAGTGTGGACAAGGATCACCTCTTGCAGAAAGTGGGTTCAGAGGTGGGTAAGAATATTATCAAGACATCCTCTCAATTGGGTGTTTTGCAAAAATCCCTCAAGAAGGGGGGGCCTGAGAAAAACTCTAAGCTGGGAAGGAAGAAGGATGAGGAGAAGATTAGGATGATAGGGGAGAATTTGGTGGAGTCGGGGTCAGTCAAGACTCTGGATTCACATTTTTAATGCCCCTCGAAATGATAGTTCTCTCTTGGAATGTAAGGGGCTTGAACAGTGGCCCTAGACAAAAAGTTGTTCAGGATTTGATTGGGAGTCATTCGCCCGATGTTCTTTTTCTGCAGGAGACTAAGCTTTCGGTGGAGGGTATGATGGATTTAGTTCCTAAGTTATGGAGGAATGGTGATTGCCAATGCATTGGTGCTCAGGGGTCTTCTAGCGGGGTGGTGTGCTTATGGAACCCGCGGAAGATCTGCCCCCTTTGGTGGGTGTCTTTTAAGTCCTCCCTTTCCATGGTGGCCTCTTGTTTTATGTCTGGGGAAATAGCACTCTTCTCCAATGTGTATGTGCCTGTGGAGTTGCCGAGAAAGCAGCTCTTGTGGTCCAACATTCGTTTAGTTCGTAGCTTATTTCCTTACCATCCTTGGATCATTGGAGGTGATTTTAATGCTATCATGGAGCTTGATGAGAAGAGGGGTGGTATAGCAAGGCTAGAGGCTTCCACGTTGTTTCTCCAGGACAATGTCTCTACTTTGAATCTTGTGGATGTCAAGCCGGGCAATGGTCTTTTTACTTGGAATAATAGGAGAACTGGAGATGCTTCTATTTCTGAAAGACTTGATAGATTTATGGTGTCTAGTTTTTGGTTGGGGGACAGGTGGATGACAAGCTCTGAAATTCTTGATAGTCGGGGTTCTGACCATTGGCCTATTAAGCTGGTGGTGGATATGCCTCAACATTGTGCTCGACAATCCTTTAAGTTCCAACTCATGTGGCTCAGAGATGAATCTCTTCATGATTTGCTCCCTGGTTAGTGGGATCAGGGGAAGCCAGCATATGGAACTGCTATGTACTCTTTCTCGAAGAGGCTCCAGTATGTTAAATACAGATTGAAAAGATGGAATAGGTAGCATTTTGGTAATTTATTTTAGGAAAAATAGATGGCCCAGGATAATCTGGATCTAATCACCAGGCATATTCGGGATCAAGGCCTCTTGGAGGAGTTGAGTTTGTTAGAGGCTGCTGCATTAAAAAAGCTTGAGGAATGGGAGTTAAGAGAAGAGATTTTTTGGAAATAGAAGTCTCGTATTGAATGGCTTCAGGCTGGTGATCGGAACACTTCTTTTTTCCATAACTCAGTTAAGGATCAGAGACAAGGTAATGCTCTTTCTTCTATTTTGTTTCCTGATGGGGAGACTTTGTCATCTTCAACTTCTATTTCTGCTGAATGCATTCGGTATTTTTCTACCCTATTCTCTAAGGATTCACCTCCTGTGGAGGAGGATGAAGCAAGGATTTTAGATTGTATCTCGAAGCTGGTGACTAATGAAATGAATGAATCTTTGCTTTCTCCCATTACCTTGTCAGAGCTTGCGAATGTTGTGTTCCAGATGAAGAAAGGTAAAGCGCTTGGACCTGATCGGTTCCCAGTTGAATTTTTTCAAGAGTTCTGGGAAGTGGTTAAACTAGACCTTTTGGAGGTTGTTCAGGAATCCTTTATGCATAAACAAATGTTGAAATCCCTTAATGCTACTTTTTTAGCTCTTATTCCTAAGGTGGAGGGAGCTAACTCCTTAGATCTATTTAGACCTATTGCACTATGTAATGTTATGTATAAAATTATTACTAAGTTGATTGCGGAAAGGATGAAACCTTGGCTTGAGGATTTAATCTCTAAAGAACAGGGGGGTTTTGTTGCTAGTAGGCAGATCATGGATGGGGTGGTTATTGCTATTGAGGCCATACACTCTATGGAATCCTCAGAGGAGAAATCTATGTTTATCAAGTTGGACATGGCTAAAGCTTATTATCGTGTTAAATGGAGCTTTCTGTTTAAAATACTTAGAGCTTTTGGCTTTGCTAAGGGCTGGATTGATTGGGTTAGGAGTTGTGTCACTTCCTCTTCCTTCTCGGTGCTTATCAATGGTGAGCCCACTTGCTTGTTTGGTGCTTCTAGAGGTCTCCAACAGGGAGATCCCCTATCTCCTTACTTATTCATCCTTCTTGTTGAAGGCCTGGGAAGGCTCATCCATGCTCAGGTTACTAGCGGCTTACTCCAAGGATGGAGTTGGGGAGAAGATATTCCCCCTCAGTCTCATTTGCAGTTTGTTAATGATATTTCCTTGATGGGCAGGGCAAAGGTTGAGGAGGCTCTTAATTAGCGTAGTGTGTTGGACAGTTACTTGGCAGCTTCAGGGCAGCGCATAAATGAGGGGAAGTCCTTCATATATTTCTTCCACACTCCTAGGGGTATTCAAAGGAGAATTGCTGGTATCCTTCGGTTCCAGATTGGCTTGCTTCCTTTTCCCTATCTTGGAATCCCTCTTGTGGTTCGCTCTATCCCCAAATGGTTTTGGCAAGAGACTCTTGATAAGTTCAGAAGATTGGTCAATCATTGGACTTGGAGGTGGCTCTCTTCAGCAGGTAGAGTGACTCTTCTAAAGTCGGTGGTCCAAGCTCTCCCTATTTATAAGTGCTTTATTCTTTCTGCTCCTTTAAGTTTTATTAAAGACTTTGAGAAATTGTCTCGTCAATTTCTATGGGCTGGTAATCTTACTCATAGAAACTGGAGTTTGGTGAAGTGGGATGTTGTTTGTAGGCCAAAACAGGAGGGGGGTCTTGGTCTACGGTGGGCAGATTTGAATGGGAAAGCCTTGGCTGCTAAACTATATTGGCGCTGGTGCTCTCAACAGCACATGTGCTGGGCTAAAATTCTGACCTTCAAATATTTGGGGGCAATGGACAGTAGGGAGGTTGCAAGATTCAGTATGGAGGGGAAAGGCTCAGTGATTTGGAATACCCTTAAACGAGGTGCCAAGCTAGTTAAACGGGGACTTTTTTGGATTTGTAATGGGGGTCGGGAGGCTCTCTTCTGGCATGATTCTTGGGATGGATACCCACCCATTGTGTCCTCTCATCCCCACCTCCAAGATTGTGTCAATATTTTGTGGAGGTGGGTTGGAGTCATGTGGCAGATTTCAAATTTCAACAATCTTTGGTGTAGATTTATGTGGCCAGGTGGAAGGATCCCTTGGATTGGCCACCTGGTGGTTCGGTGGAGGATCGTCGAGAGCTTGCCAAGATCTTATTAGGTCGTGCCTGTAATTCTCTCCATGGGGGAGATGTTCTTGCTTGAGGTCCTAACTTGAAAGGAAAGTTTTTGGTTGCTTCTGGCTATTAGGTGTTGGATAAACAGGCTTTCAGGAACTCCCAAGTTTCTTGGTGGAAGCATGTTTGGAATAAATTTGCTTGGCCCAAGTGTAATTTTTTCTCCTAGCTCGTGGTTCATGGTAAATGTCTTACTTGGGACAACCTTTGCAAATGGGGGTTTCTGGGCCCCTCCATGTGCATTTTGTGTGGTCAACAAGAGGAATTCTTATCACATCTCTTTTTTCAGTGTTCTTTTGTTAGGACTATCTGGCATCACTGGTGGAATCTTTGGAGCTTACCGTGTTGCCATGTCTCTTCTTTGGAGGATTTTTGGAAAAGATAGGGCTCTTCTCCAGCCATAACCTCTTTTCTAAAAATTGCTTGGAGCATTGGTCCTAGCTTGATTGTCTGGCAAATCTGGTTGGAGCGTAATAGAAGAATTTTCCTAGATAAAAAATTACTTATGGGACAACTTTGGCGACGAATTCTTGGAGCTCTATAGGAGACTTTGACTGCGAAGTGTTACTTGTCAGTGCCAATTGCTCCTAGGGACTTGGGTGTTGTAAATGCCCTGGGTCTTGCCACTGGGGACAGGGGTACCTTGTGCAAAATGCATCATAGGCATGGGCGTGAAAGGGTTGCTCGTGAGGGCTTTTGGTGCCCACCTGCTTTAGGGGAGCTAAAAATTAATACTGATGGGTCATCTAGAGGTAATCCTAGGCATGCTGGGGTTGGTGGTATTGGTAGAGATAGCCTTGGAGTGGTGGCCTTCTTCTTTTCCATGTATCATGGTTTGCAAACTAATAATCTTATGGAGGCGAATGCTATTCTCGTGGCGATGGAGCATGTGGTGGCCCTTGGATGGCGGCGGATTATCTGTGAAGCTGATTCCCAGGTGGTTATTGATATGTTGAATAATAAAAATTTAGAGGATGTGAATTGGTAGTTGGCTGTGGTTGTTAAATAGATTGTTTCTTTAAGTGATACTTTGGAGTCCATTGTTTTCCATCATATTCCACGGCAGTGGAATAGGGTGGCTGATGGGCTGGCTAGATGGGCATCGGAAAAGACTGATTCTTGGTGTGTGGACGATTGGGACAATCTTCCTGAAGATATGGCTCCTGTTCTTGAGGAGTGGGTTGCTGAGGATATGAGGTGCTTCTTGGGTGTGGGCATGTGCAGGATCATGGTATGCCAAAAAGTGGCAATGGAGAAAAAAATACGTGTTTCTACGACTCAAAAACACGAAAAATGCCGAGTTGACTTTATGTGGCTCAGGTGACTACCGAAGCAAAGCCCAAACCTAGATTTGAAAATCGGATATCCGATTCAAATCGGATATCCGATCCAAATCGAATATCCGATTTTAGACACATATATATATATATATCTATTTCGGCCCGAGTAAAACTCATTTTCATTCGACATTTGCTTAACCGCGGCGGGCGCACAGTGGAAAGTTGATTCCGCAAATCATATATCCGATTTGGTGCAAATCCATCTGCAAAAGGTTAGATTCTTGATTTTTTATTTGCTCTAATCAAAATTTCAATTAGATTTGTTTAATTTTAGTTGATTTTTTTCAAAATAGGGTTTTTTGATAGATTTTTTATGAAAAATTTGAGTTTAGCATGGATTTTGATGAAAATTGAATGTTTGCAATGGATTTTCACTTAAAAATAGTGTTTTTTATGTATTTGGATTAAAAATTAGAGAATTTTATAGATTTTTGTTAAAAACTAGGGTTTTTGTTGGATTTTTTAAAAAAACTAGGGTATTTTTATACTATTTTCATTTATATTGTCTGATTTTAATTAGATTGATTTGTTTTTATATTTAATCAGGCATTATGGCTGCATGTATATAAAATTAAAATTTTGTGCATTTCTAAAAGTATTCCTATTGGCAGACCTAAACATCTTCAATTAGGATCCTCAGATACTATATCTCATTTTTAGATTTTAAATTTAACAAAAATCAACCTCATCAGTCTAGGGTGCCAATTCCCTGTCCAATCAGTTTTGACAAAGATTTGGATCATAGTTCTATCTCTATGATTCTTATGTTGTTTTGGGTTTTGTGTGTGCAAATTATTTTAGTTTTTGTGACTATTTTGTGTTTTCCCTTCATTGTATGAGCATTAAATTGTTTTGAATCTTGTAGAAAATTTATGAGCTTCATGACCTTGTGTCACTTCACTAATACCCACGTGAGATGTAGTTGTAGACTTATGGCTTCCTATGTTGCAATCATAGCCAATGTTGAGCTTGATTCTTATAACTCTTTCACTCAATGTATTATGTCTACCCAATCCATCTTATATTCCCTCCCTAGTCCTACATTACCCATGTCTTTTTTGTAACCTAACATTTATGTGGACTTGGCATATGTTATTTCTAAGGTCCCCAATGATAATCTAGAATAATTGGATAAAGACCTACAATGAATTCAACAATTCTTAAGCATTGAACCTTTGGATGGAGAAGCAATCCCTCTTTTGGATAGCATTGGGAAGTTGGTAAATGATTAGGAAGGGATAGAAGTGTTACGTAGCCTAGCTAATATAGTAGATTCTAATATTCCTTCGGTAGCTAGTTTCACGAAATTTTTGACTAATGCTCAAAATCCTTTTGGAAAATAAGTTTCCTCTCCCACAATAATGCCTTCTATTCCCAACTTTACACCTCCAGTCATAGCATCAATGATGGAATATAACAATGGTTTAAACTCAAGCTTAGGAATTTCTAGTGGAAATTATAATAGTTTTGTCCCTTCACCTATAACACCTCCATATTCATCACCCCTCCTAAACATGAAATATAATATCCCACCATTCCTCCATACTAGTTCACCATACTTGAAAAACTCTCACAACATGTGGCCCAATGATTTTGTGATAAATCAACTTTTTTAAAGCATGACATTATTACAACAACAAATTTCAAACTTAAACCAAAATCAAACCAATAGTAAACATCCAAAATACCTTACACATAGTTCATTAATGTTCACTATTTTAAATACACCTATACTACAAAACATTGAAATACCTCGCTTTGGAAAGTACAATGGTAAAAAATATCCTAATAACCATTTGTTAGTTTTTACTACCTTGTGTAGAGACTTTATTTTTGAAGATTCACTCATAGTGAAACTCTTTTCTAGATCATTGAAAGATATGGCCTTGGATTGGTTTTGTTCATTGTCAAACAAATCAATTACCTCCTTTACACAACTCATTAGTGATTTCCTTCAACACTTTCAAGTGAACATCAGTCCTCAAGTTACATTAACAAATTTAGTTCATTGTAATCAAGGACCTAAAGAGAAAATAAAAAACTTTATGAAATGATACTAATCCCTTTATTTGAAATTCTCCTATAGTCTTCAAGATGTTGGCATTCAAAGGGTGTTTATAGGTAACTTACAACCTAATATTCAAGATAAGAAATTGCTAATGAAATATCCATCATTAACACATTTTTGTATAACCCTTCATGATTATCGAATATCGATTAGTTGGTATGAAGGTACCCCTTCATAGGCTCCTATTGGTCAATCATATAAGTCATGCCTCAAAACAACTATCAATCATTTAAAAAGAAAAACAAAAAATTCATTACTTGATAAACATTCATGTCAAACTGCTCATAATATTGAGACAGAAGTAACTACTATAAACATAACTCTAGATATAAATTTAGGCCATGAGATAGGAAATTTTCATAGTTGTTTGATTCTCTCCATGTGATCATGTTGCAATTGTTAAACATATGATTCAATCCAATGATTCAAACAATTAAACCTTACCACCAAACTTTAATGCAAAACATTTTTTCAATATCATCGTACACCTCGACATGATATGGAAAGATGTAAGCATATTTATAACCAAGTGCAAGACCTCATTCTAATTCAAATCCAGTTGGATGACCTATAAGAATGAGAAAGGAAATAAATCTGGTTTTTTTTCACCTAATCAATACTTACAAATATTTACAAGCCCCATTGCCAATTCATTCAACAAACTTTGTTCAATACAATGATAATGAAGAAGATGATAATGATTTTTCCATCTTATAAACATTATTAATATTCAAATCATAAAGGAAAACCAATATTTTGTTTGAAATTTCTTTTACATATATTGATTCTTCTATAACTACACTGATGGTCTTTATTAATGGCTTGCGTAAAACCTCAAAAGGAATACTCATTGATCCCATGTACATAGTGAATATGATCAAAAGAAAGAGTTGTATGTACATGAACTTTGCGTGCATGATTATGAACAATCAAAAGCATGATTAAAAGCTCATGATGCATATGGCTTCCCATAATTGGTTTGATAACTCTCCCAGTAAAGGTTGGACCTAAATAGTTGGGTGGTTTTGATAGATTTTTTATGAAAATTTTGAGTTTAGCATGGATTTTGATGAAATTTGAATGTTTGCAATGGATTTTGACTTTAAAATAGTGTTTTTTATGTATTTGGATTAAAAATTAGAAAATTTTATAGATTTTTGTTAAAAACTAGGTTTTTTGTTGGATTTTTTAAAAAAACTAGTGTATTTTTATAATATTTTCATTTATATTGTCTAATTTTAATTAGATTGATTTGTTTTAATATTTAATCAGGCATTATGGCTGCTAACAATGAAAATGCACCAATTCCACCACCTCCACCACCTCCACTTCCTCCACCTCCACCACCTCCACCACCACCCTCACCACCTCCACCACCTCCACAGCCCATCAATTCAAGAATTAATTTCTAAAAAATTGCAACAATTAAGGGCATTTCTGAAGTTTATATGAGAGTCCCTCGATTATCTTCGATGCCAAACACAATGAAAGAAATAATTAAAATAGAAACCTCTCCTCTAACATAATGCCTTTCATTTGTGGCGAGAAGATGAGAGAAATGCTATGCATGTGGATTGGTCCTAAGGATGATGTGAAAGATTCGGAATAACCAAAGCCCAAATAGCCTCTTTATTTGTTAACTCAAGACTAGTTTTAAGGCTTAATGTTAATAAAACAAAACTTTCTATAAAATGGTGCACTCCATAGAGACATTGTAGAAAACTTGGGATCGCTGGTATGGTTTTGAAACCACCAACAACAATTTGGATATACCATTTTACTTTTTATAAAAATTATATGTCAGTTTAGGCATCATGTCACTATTTCGGCCATTAGACCTCTTCCTGTATGCTATGGAGGTGGTGCCCCCAGATAGAGCAGGGCGCTAGGAGTAATAATTCCCATTTCCACATATTCCCTCCTCATTCCCGCCACCTCCAATATACCATCCAGATATTATGCAAGATGCGGCCACACAGACTATCCACGCTATTCACTCTTTGAGTGGTCTTTTGGTTTTGCATGCTTCTGTAGTAGCTCAGCCACATTCTAGTGATGTTGGTGATGGCTCGAGTGCTGCTGCATCATCCTCATCAGGCCCACATATTTGTGTACCACATACTTGCTCCATGTGCCGCCAAATATGCTTGGGTCCTCTTGTAGAGCCTGCCGAGCATCCCCTAGACACTTCTGATTATGACTTCCATGATGTGGACATTATAGATCAGATGCAGGGGAGTGGAGCACACTGTACAGAGTCCTCTCCTGCTAGAGAGGGGGACATTGGAATAGTGACACAAGTAAAATTTAAGTTGTGAATTCATAACTTGCATTTGTTTCTAAATGAATATTAATAAGAGATAGTATAATGTACTAATATTTATTTACATGGTCTATTTAATAGTTGATGTCCGAGGAGGAGCCGACAAATGTGACGGATAGCACCCTGAGGGCCATTTCATTTGGCCTGGACATGCACACAGTATATATTTTTGCACTCACTCATTTACATTTATTTATTGTATACTTTCTTATCCTTTGAATTGTCATTAAAATGAAATTATATAATAACTTATATGTTTATCTTATTTTCCTCTTGTAGGAAATACCTTATGCGAGCGAGGTGCAACCTTGTCCAGATTATGGAAGTGTAATGTTGGATAAGGGCAAGGTAATTGAACTCAAATTTGATTGAATTAATAATTTTAAGATCTTATATTGATTATACATACATCGACATAGATTGGTAGTTTCATATGTACTTGTCATTTTTATGTGCAGGGAATTATGAGCTATATGTCCTTGTTGACAAGTGACACAACGCCCAAAGCAGTACATATTGGAACACTTGAAGGAGTAGGTGTTGAAGCACCTCAAGGAGGAGGTGTCAAAACACCTAAAGGAGATAAAGAAAAAGACCAACCTAAAGAAGTATGTGTTCATTTTATTTTGTGTTTGGTATTTATATGTTCCTATTACTGACAATTGTATGCTAACTTGGATCACTTTTATGTTTTTGTTCACCTATATAGATTGAAATTACAAAAGATGGTTTGGTCGGTTCTTTGAGAGGGGCATATTCTAGAACTCTTGACCCTTTGAAGAGACGGATATTTCAGGTAATCAAGATTACAATTTTAGAGTTCAATTATAATTTAATGTATATTGATTTTGATGTGAATTATTCGATTTTAAATTATATAGTATAACTAATCTCAATTGTGGTTTGAATTTTTCTTGTGTAGCTACCTTCAGAGCCAACAAGTGCTTCAAAGAGGCTCCATTTTTGATGATCCACTAGTAGTTTAGGATGAGATATACATTTTAAATATTGAATAGATAATCGAGATGGCATAGCATGCCATATTGTGTACTTGTTGAGTTGGCGTTGATGCCATTTTTTGTATATGGACATACACTCAAGTTTATTGGATAATTTGATATATAGAAGTTGACAATCAAAATTTAATTTCTTCTTCATGTGCATGATTAAACTCTTTGAAAATTTAATCAAGTGAGTAATGGTTAAATATCAATGTACAATAGCATAAAAGGAATGGTTAAATATTATGTAGCTTATATTCATATTACTGATTGCATTGCATTGCACATCTTTCAAACTCAAAGCATTACCTCTACATTGCATAAGTAACAACTAGATTTTATAGATGAAAAAATTTCACCATACATAGTTTTTACAAAGTCAACCTAAGCAGTTATGCAATTACTTCACAATACATAACTAATAATTAAAAATTTATTCATATTATTGATTACATTGCATTGCACATCTTTCAAACTCAAACCATTACTTCACATTGCATAAACATCCACTCCAAGCACCTATCCTTGATGTACCTACCTTTTAGCTCAGTCAAATAAATGTTAGGCACCAATTTCAGTTAGTCTTGTCAGTCTAGGTGCCTATTCTCATCCATCATGCCACTCAAAACATCATTTTAGATCCTCTCAGGCACCATTTTTACCTGCTGCTCACTACTTCATGACTGCTAGGCACACTTTCAAAAGCCTCATGTCGCTAACTCACCTTCCAGTTAGGTGCATGTTTTGGCTGATGCTCTATAACAGACCTCTCCTTCTGCCACTTAATGTTGATAAAGCATAGACCTAGGCACCCTTTTATGTATGCTTTGATACTACAAACGAATGCCAACTGACTTTTAGGTAACTTTTTCTCACTGTCATCTTTTGTTCAATCCTATATTTCTACTATATCTGCCTTGGAATGCTTCTCAACAGATTGATAAGTCACTATGACAAGATCAGATAGAAGTGACATACTAGAAAACTATGAAATGTGCAAGTATGAAAATTAAAATAAACAAAGAGTAGAACTTTATCTTTGAAGATACTTTAGCAGGTTGGAAACATGAATACCAATGCTACAAATAATTTTTTCTTTCACTGCCAAGCAAAACACAACATGCTGAAACATTCCAACATAATGACAAAGACATGTCACACATATAATGGAATCATCTTTATATATACACTAACACATACCTAGACTTTCAAATTAAATTAATTAACCCATGCAAAAACAAAATCACAAGAACTCAAGAGCACACAAATTAGTTACTCACACACAAACTGTAACCAAGCTAGCTTATGAGATTCAAGAAAATAGGTGTAATAAGAAAACCTTCACAGTGATTTAACTCTAAAAGTTGTTTTCGATCCACCAATTCACCAGAGTTTCCATCATTCTTTCCCTTTTCTTCATATTCCATAACATGATATGGTTCTCTTTTCAACCCCTTTGCTCTACCCCTTTTCATTTGATTTTGATCTTCTAGGTTCTTATTGTGTATGTTATTACTTGTATTTTCATTATTTTCTAGAGAGGGTGATGGTTCCTTCTTTGATGTAGTTGGCCTCCCTCTTTTAACCCCTTTCTTTC
>VDFB02154406.1:0-26453 GCA_007258455.2 Sequoia sempervirens | reverse complement strand
AAGGAAGTTGTCCACAATAGAACCTCCATGATCACTATTCATAGTTAGTTTCAGATCCAGGAACCTCTCTTCTCCCCTTCTCTTTTTCCTTTTCTTTTAATAAGTAACCTATGCTAAGGTTCATTGCACATTGTAAAGCCAAATCTTAAGGTAAAACATGAGTTTATGATTGTTGTTCGAACTTGCAGCAAACTACACTCTAACTTCCCATCTTAGAAACTCCATTTCAAGATTCATCTCGCATCCAACCCAAACAATGTAAGTTCGCCTATGATTACTAGCAAAATCACATCAAACATCAACTGAGGAATTCCATGCACGTCATGACCTGACACTTGAGAGACCTTGGGGTAATTTTAGCAAATTGTTGGAGTTTTCCTTTCAAGAGAGGTGGTGCACCTATGCACTCAAGCCAGATGGAGAAAGTGCTAAAACACCCATCAACAAAAAATCTAGCAAAAGCATGCATTCTTTGGTTCTATCACATTTTCTCAGGTATTTTTAAAAACCTTTTCCCATTATTTCTTGTTTAGCCTTGTTTTCCATGTTTGGTTTAGATAGTTGCAGATTTCAAATTTGTTTGTGAGCGTGTTGTACACCTTTTTAGCACTCAATTTGGAGATCTTGGAGCCATCACACCACTTGTAATATTTACATTGATTAGAATCAAGCACATGGATTGCATTGTCAAGAATATCCTTGCAAGCCTCTTTTATAGCAGAGTATGTTCTCCAATGGGTCACAGCTAGTTTGTATTCACTGCTAAGTAGATTCCAATCTTTCAGACCTTCTTCCTCCATGATGTCAACAATATATTTAATGACCTTATTCACCCAGACCTTGGCCAAGCAACCTGTTTGAGTGCCAAGTGCTTACCACTGTGGCCAAAATTCCACCATTCAATCTATGTGCAAAGACTGTTATTTGAGAAGGCCTGGGAGTTATGGATATTCCCTTTTATAAGCTCCCATGCCTTCCATATGCTCTTGAATACCACTAACCCTTCAGGCATTATTGAATGTTTACTGCAGATAAGATCACTCGAAGGAAGCCCTCTCCATGCCTTTGCATGTTTAGGTACTCCCCTTTCAATATTGTTCCTGATCAAGATTTTCCATGGCTCATCTCCTTCTAGAGCTTTTGAGATCCATTTTGATGCCAATGCAATGCCTTGTAGCTTTATATATTTTAGCCCCAACCCACCTAGGTTATCCTCGCTTAGACAACACTAGTCCCATTTCACCGCATGTTTCTTTTTCTTCCCTTTCCCATCAGACCATAGGTAACCTTTAATTTTATTTTGGATTTCATCCACTTGGTAACTGCTAAACAACTAGATGGAGGCAAAGTAAAAAATGTATGAAGCAAGGATTTTTTGGAAAATCTGTAGTCTCTGAGCTAAAGAGAGACACTGCCTGTTCCATTGCTGATCTTCTTGTCAAAATTTCCATGAATCTAAAGCCACATATCCCTTATATTTGGGCTGATAGCAAAGGGTATACCAAGATATCTGACTTGTTTTAGAGAACCTCCCCATTGCATACCAAACTTAGCTAGCTAGTTCGAGGGCTCTTCTTTCCACCACAACATGATTGATTTAGCAATGAAGACCTTTGCACCAAAGGTGGCATAAAAGATGTCCAACTTTGACATGATATTTGAGATACTATCCTCTTTCAAAAGTGGAAACAAAGTGGTATCATCTGCAAATTGGATATTGAGAAGGTCCTCCTAATTAGGGAGGGTAATACATTTGATTCTTGGTGTAACCTTATATGCTCTTAGGATGAAATGTAGAGTGTCTAAAGAAATCACAAACAATATAGGGGCTAAGGGGAAGCCCTGTCTAATACACCTCTCCAAGGCTATTTCTTCTGTAAGAGCTCCATTGATGTCAACCTAAGCCACTACATCTTTGAAAAGGGTATCCACCATCTTGGAAAAAGCATCTGGGAACCCAAAGGCCACAAGCATTAGGCTAATAAAATCCCATCCCACCCTATCATAGGCTTTCTCAAAGTCCAACAACACCATCGTTGCTTCTTGAATTGTCACCTTTTCCCATTCCATGGCCTCCTAGCTAATGATTAAGTTCTCTAGGACATATTTGCCTTTGATAAACCCTATTTGAGTGTTGTTTATGAACCTTGGAAAAATGTTCACTACTCTCCTGGCCAAAACCTTAGCCAAAATTTTGTAGTAGATGTTCAACAAGGTTATTGGTCTCCAATTTTTTATTAGAGACTTGTCTCCCTCTTTAGGCAATAGTTTAATAATACCCTTATTGATATTTTTCCCCAAAGAGCCCCTTGCCAAGGCCTCTTTGTATACAGAGTAAAAGTCATCTACAATCCATTAATTGAAAGTCTTATAGAATTCTGCTAGGAGTCCATCTACACCTGGCTATTTGTCATTCTGTAGTGAACTAATGTCATCCCTTAGTCCCCCCTTTGAGATATCTTTGCTCAACTCTTTTCCTTCACTATTTTTTTTTTTTGGAACAATGCCTTTTATAAATTCCCTTGCATTGTTGCAGCCCTTCCCATTGCATTCTAAGGTGAAAAGGATTTTATATAATTTGTAGAATTGTTCCTTAATGTCCTCTTGTTCTGTGAAGGCCACCCCATCAACTTGGACCTATTCAATGTTCTCTTTCATGCTCTTCTCCTTCAAAAATATGAAGAATAACTTGAATCCCTTGTCTCCATTCTCCAACCAATTAAGTTTTGATCTCACCTTAAGTCCTTGGATTCTAAAGTTTTGAATTTTCCTTAATCCATCCTAAGCTAACCTGATTATGTTTCTGAGATCTACATCGTTGGGGGTTTTTAGTAGACAGGTTTCAGTTTGCAACAGTTCTTCTTGCAAAAGACCCTCTCTCCTTCTATATAGAGCTTTCTTTTTTCCAATTACTTGAAATAATGGTTTTCATCCCCTAGTGTTTTGTTCCCATGTTTCAATAACATTCAAGTTCTTATAAAACCATTGATTAATCTTCTTGAGAGACACCACAACATCCACATAGTCACTGACCTGATGCAATTTTTTGTTAAGGATGAAACCCCCTCCTCTTTTCCTTGCAGCCCTACACCCAGATTTAAGCAAAAATATTGCTTTTATGGGGTGGTGATCAGATAGTGTGTATGGGTGGAACTTTGTTTTACAACCATTCCCAAGAGTGTTAGAGATGAAGAAGTAATCATTTACATAGGATCTATCCAGTCAACAATAGATCCTCTTATTACCTTTTTTAGCGTTACACCAGGTGAACCAAATAGATGGATAATCTCTTCTTTTTTCCCTTCAATTGGGTCGACTAGGTTTAGTTTGGACTTCACTTTCATCCAAAAAAACTTCTCATTTCCTTTCCATCCCATGTCAATTCCCCCCACTTTGTATTCATTGTTTTCAATCATGTTGAAGTCCCCTCCTATAATACAAGATATGTTCTCCAGACTACACAACCATTTCCAAAGTTTGATCCTTTCACTATACTCATTAGGGGCATAAATAGAGCGAATCCCCACATTTTGATCTTCTATTTTTCAGGCTGATCTAGGCAACCCTATTACAAGGGGAGACCCTTGAATTGGAAACTAGGTGACACCACTTATTGGCTATAAGGATGGCAGCCCCACCCCTACCCTTGTCATGATGGGTAACAAATTGAGAAGCATCCCTCCAAATGAACTGAAGGTTGGATTCAAGTGAAAAACCAGTTGCTTTGAGTTCTTGCAACAAGACCACATGTGTACTTTTTCATTGACCAAGAAATCTTCTTACCACATGTTTTATGTCAAGAGACTCAAGGCCCTACACATTCCAGGATATAAGGCTAAGGGCCATCAAGATTAGTTGGGGGACTAGAGTCTTTTCCAGGTCTAAAGGCCTCAAAACATTTGGGCACCTTGGATTCAACCTCCATCTTTTTGGCCACTAGGCTTGCAATAACTACACTTAATTTCTTCCTCTTATTTTTTGAAAGAGATTTCAAATTTCCTTTCCCAATGGGAATTAAAGCCCCTTCCTCTTTCCTTGGCCTGCCAACCCTCCTTTTTTTGGGCTGGATGAGGCCATCATCTTTTAGCATTGTGATTGGGGAAGTTTTAGAAGAACTATGACTAACCAGATTATCATGTACTAGGGTTAAAACCTCCTTACTATCTCCTCCTTTTCCACTAGCAACCTCCAAACCCAAGCCAACCATGACACCAGCGTTGGATTGATTGAGAGCGCCATTAGACTATCCATCAACCAGTCCACCAGTGATACTACGTAACACATCGATAGGAAGGATCTTGGTCTCAAAGGTGGAGACAAGATGCTTCACCTTATTTGGGCTCTCCTGAGTAGTTTTGTTTTCCTTATTACCCTCTTCGACCTTAGTCGACTGTTGTCTTAGGCTACTATTGTCAGTGATTCCAATCTCCTTGCATGATTTTTGTAACTTCTCCAAGGTAAGTTGTTGTGCATTCTTCCATGCTCGAGTCTCACTACCCATATGGGGTCGACCGATAGGAGAGTCAGGGGTATCAACTAGTGACACCTCAGTTGAGGGCCTTGGAATCAAATTATCACCATGATTACACCATCAGTCTCCATGTCCTTGGAGACACCCTCCCCAACCTCCTCAGAGAATTGTGAAGAGGAGTCAGAGAATGTGTCCCCCATTAGGGAATCAACTTCGGTACAATTATCTTCTTCTGAGAGGTCATAAAGAGTTTTTGCATTTTCATTGAGCCCACCCCAAGTTTCATTGATTCCTTCAGTGTTATATCCCACATTTTTTATTTCATTGTTTAGGGCTTCCATAGACTTGTGAATTTTATTAGTATTTTCCTCAGCTTTGTTTTTTGTTTCGCTTCTTATTTCTTCTGACCCTTGGGTGGTGACAATATTAACCATGTCCTTTCTACTGGAATAATTCATGTCAAGACTCATACTGTGTTATATGGGTAGTCAACACCCCCCATTTCTTTGAGGTTACCATCTTCAACCATTCAGCCCTTGGATTCAAACAGACTTTTCCCCTTGACAACATTGTTAAACAAGGGTTTTTCCAGAGCACTTTTGTTTCTAATTAGTGGGTAATTTTTCCTTAGGTGGCACTCTTTTCAGCATAGATAGTAGGATTTCAACCCTCCAAGTATTTATAGGGAACAATTCGTGTATCTAGAATCCAAATTGATTCTCAGAATTTCTGGAATGTCAACCCCAGGATCTAGAGACACTAGAGCCCTAACATCAGTACGGGGAAGAACAATTTTCACATTGTCTATTTTTAGCACCCACGCATAGAGCTCGAGTAGGAGTTGAATAAAATTCTAAATTCTAGGAGATACATTTTTCACTACGACCCATGTAGAGCAAGACAAGGAAAAAATATCCTCATTGATGGCATCTGGTAACTAGGCCAAAGCCCTAAACACATTTTTCCCAACACTCCAAAACTATTTTCCCAAAACCCTAGCTTGCATTTCATGATTTTTGAAGAAAAGCACATACAAGCATTTTTGGATCATTCTACAGTGGGTGAAAAAGATCCACATTTCTTCCCCCATACATCTAACAAAAAATATTCCATATACCTTCTCACTGGGATCTTATCAAGATCCACGACAACCAAGAAAACCCCGATGTTCTTTAGTTTGTTATCCTCTTCATGCAAAAAATTACAAAGCTCTTAATTCGGTGAGAAAATATCTATTCTAGAGGGGCCAGGGATGCAATTAACTGCTTTGCATCCCCCATATTTTCTTTCAAACCTTTCCTCGACAACAAACTTTGCGCTGACTAGGAAAGAAACCTATTTTCCCACAACCACGGGCTTAAACAACTTGGGATTATTAGGGCCATTTGACCCATTGTCTTGGCTAAAAGGGATGCCATCAGGGGGATCCAAATCCCCGAGCATCACAAAGGAACGAAATCCAACCCATCACACATGGGCAACGACCAGCAACAAGGACCCTCCCACGCTTCTATAAAGTAGCAACTGCCACTACCACTGCCAAGATGTACCACTACAAGGATTCTTTTTGTGGAGGACCACGCCTCCTCCACCCACACAGGTGAATCCCTACAACAAATGCTTCGAGAAGACAACCACTTTCAAAGAGAAATTCAAAAACCTTCCTCCAAATCCCCAGACTAAATATATTTAGCTTAAGGATCATGTAGCTGAATGTTATTTCTTTATATTCATTTAAAATATGAAATATAGAATATAAAATTTTAAAAATAATTTCATACAAAGAAAATTAATTAATTAGTAAACAATTAAAATAATTAGGATATTATATTGGCTATTAAGTTCTATTATTAAACTAGGATATTAATATGATTCCACTAAATTTTTTTTTTTAAATAATTAATAAAAAATTATGGGATGGATTTATTTTAAAATTATACTATAAATTAATTAAATATACTAGATGAAAATTACAAAAAAATATATTGAATAAAAATATAGACTAGAATATAGAATAGAAAAATAAGAATTTAAAGATTTGTATATTATTTGGTAAGGATTAGAAAACAGAAGGAAAAAAATAAAAAATAATATGATGTGTGTGTACACATATATATATGTATATATATGTGTGTATATGCATATAAATACACAGACACACACACACACACACATATATATATATATAAAGAAAAATAATAATAATAAGGTTATATATGTGTGTATGTGCCTACAAATATATACAAATATATGAAGATATGAAGATTAGAATATTAAAATACAAAGAACTAAGAATTTAGTTTAATGTTATTTCTTCTTATTCATTCAAAATATGAAATATAAAATATAAAATTTTAAAAATATTTTAACATACAAAGAAAAAGAAGAAAATTAATTAATTAATTAGTAAACAATTAAAATAATTTGGATATAATATTGGTTATTAAGTTTACTATTAAATTACGATGTACATATATATATATATTATAATTTGTTAAGGATTAGAAAATGAAAAAGGAAAACAACAAAAATAATAAGGTTATATATGTGTGTATGTCAATATATACAAATATATGAAGATATGAAGATTAGATTAGATTTTTTTGCTTGGTAATAAGATTTTATTTTATTCAACAGTAAAGTTAGAATACATATTCTTTTTTATTTTTAGGAAATAACCCCCTACCACCCAAAAAATCACCTACGAATAACATCATTTTCATAGAATTAAACAAAAAACCTACATACCACCTTTCTCTAAACCCCTATTCATCTACTTCGTGTTCAAAAAAGACCTCAGATTTACATTCAAAACATTAACTTGTAATGAGACCAACCACCCTACATTCAAAGGCTATTTACCATTGCATCCCAATCAGGGCTAAATCCCCAAAATTCAACCAAAATGGATAAAAAATATTCAAGAGTATCATTCAAGAAAAAAGATAGAAAATCTAAAAGACTTTGGCTAAACTACTTAGATCTACTCCACCCTCTAACGCTCTTGTCACCTTCCTCTTCTAAGGATGAAGCTCTTCTCTTTCCCAACATTCAGCTTCTGCTTTGAAGATTAGAATATTTAAATACAAAGAAAAAGAAGAAAAATATTTAATTAATTAGTAAATAATTAAAATAATAGATAATATACTAGTTATTAAGATTTATTATTAAAATAGGGTATTAGTATGATTCCACTAAAAAAAAAAATTAATACAATTATTATAATTGAAATATTAATTAAATATGCACCTAAAAAATATAATTAATATATTACAAACAATATTAACATTATTAATCTATACAAATTTAATTATATTATATTTATTTATATTGTTGTTATCAAAATGTCACCTACAACTCAATTTCGTAGAGCTAAAACAATTGTTACATCTAAGGTGCAAGGTACTTCAATAAATTTCTGCTAATCCTAATCATTGGCATTTGAAGTTTCAAGAGGAGTTCAGTTTTTATTACACAATGATTTACAACAAGAAAGAGATTATACAAATTGCATGATATTTTTGTATTTCATTCATTTTGAAAATGAAAATGTATACAATGTTACTGTTTCATTCATTAAGATCAAAAGAATGCTTAAATATCCCACACAAGTCGTGGGAATGACTGAATTGAATTAATAAAAAAATGGATGCAAGCTATACATTTGAATATTAATTAAAGGAAAAACACATGAGAGGAGATCATATCTATCATTTCCTTAAGGGTTGATGTCAATGTCAGTCATTCTATCTTCAACTTGATCATCCTATCTTCAATTCCTCTTGTTCCCGATCTCCAGATGCACCTACAGATGATTAGAAGATTTTGTTAAAGCTCAGGACATGAAATCTCATCATATGTTTCATCAAAAGACATATAACTTACAACTACATGATGCATTAAATCAACTAAGCCATTATCAGATAAATGCAAAAGAACAAAATTAGATCATCAAATGAAAGATAAATCATCCGGAAGAGCATTGAACTTAATTATTTTTCTAACTAGTTTGCTCATTGTGCAGGTACAAGTTCATCTTTCATTTCATAATCCATCTCTTTTGAAAAATCACAGTATGTGGAGAAAATGGGCTCCCACAAGGGTTGAGCCCAACATACTATTCTTTTAATATAGTCAAATAAAAAACAAAGGGAAAATCCATCTTTCTTTCCCACAACGTAGCTTGACAAGAAGATTAAATGAAAATATAGTCACCACTATGATCACCAAATTGTGCAATCAATAATGAAAGGAACAGAGAAAATACAGTATCGATGCCACATCTCTTATAGTGGCAATCATGCTTGGTTGCAAGATTTTCAAGGAGCAACAATCTTAGTCTCATGACATTACAAACATTAACTATGCAATGGAAATCAAGGAACAACTTTGAAGATTTCTTATATGTGGAGAAAAGAGTTCAAAGTCATCAGACCACATAGAATAGTTGTAGATCTTGATAATGAGAATGCGGAAAGAGTGTTGAGCTCCCATGAGTATGTACTATTGTTGGGTTATTCCAAGTTTTCTTATGCAACAAAAACATGAAAGATAGTGAATGAAATAAATAAGTTTATTACATTATTTTCAATTATCCAAGGACTCAATACAATTTTTGATATAATACAAAAGGGGCATATGCACCATATTCAAGAATAACTATATTTCCATTTTGGGACAATCATCATTTCAAGAGTATGTACTCCATGGTATTTAACTAAATTAAGAAGACAATCTTGTATCATGAACAGTTGCTACAGTAGGGAAGCCATCAAGTGCTAAGGGAGCTTTTGAGGACATGTTATTCAAAGTTTCAATTTGTATTCAAAGAAGCCAAAATGATTCTTTCTCATTTTGTTAATGAGATGAGAAGAAATAAAGCATATATCTATTGAAGTTACAAGCAACAAAAAATCAAGATAGTCGAGGAAATAATCTCATTTATCAGAGATACAATTATCAAAATAGTTGAAGGCCAATATGACAATGAGGAGAACAATGTTAAAGCCTTATCTATTATGTGGCAGCCATGAATGGACTATAAAGCCTTTATGACAAAGTGCAGTGGTTTGAAAATGAGATATGCATAGATACTTTTTGCTGTAGAATGCATATAGACTAAGAACGTGACAAAGATAGTGTAAAAATACAACCACATACTTGTTGTCACTTTTGTTTAACATTGGGAAATGCCAATACATTTAGACAATGAAATATAGTTTTTTATGCACAATATATACTGTCAACTTTTAAGAAAAGCAACAAAATGACAATGAAATTGTGGTTCCGTGAGAGGCATAAAGAGAAGCAACAAAGATTCAAGCCACAACCTTAAAATGAAGGTCCCCCAACACTTGCCTCAAAATATTAAGGGAAGCACATACAACATAAGGAGGCCATGAGTTTCAAAACCATAGCTCTTTTACAACATAATGTAGCCTACAAAGAAAGAAAAGCTCTCAAACAGGTCACCACATACATAAAGAGATACCCATATTTCCATAAACAACATTTTCCTTTCTAGAGATGCAAGATAAATCAAGCCCACAACTACAAAGCAGTGATAAAGTGAAGCTCAAAAGGCCAAGATTGATCAAAAAAATAAACAAGTATTGTATTTTTCTAAGACACATTTAGAAGCTGCAAAGATAAATTTCCTCATAAGAAAGTACATGAGAGAAAAGATAGACATACACCCATAGTTTGTACCACAAAGAATAAACCTATGACCTATAGAAAAGGAGAAAACCTCAACAATCACCAAAATGGAAACGATTAAGATCAAAGCCTGTGACCTACAGAAATGAGCAAACACTTGACACAAAGGAGAATGAAAGAATTTGAAAAGAATAAAGAGAGTTCTCATTTCTCTTTCTACTACAAACAAGTTTTATATGCACAAAGATGTACACAAAGAATGAAAGCTCGACCAAAGATAGTGAAGAAATAATAATAACATACCACTCGATGGCACTATAAAACTACATAAAATTCATGCAAATACAAAAAAAATTCTGCAAGTGAAACCCATTGCGACACCCTCAACAGTGAAAGAAGATTGTAAAAAAAAGTGTGAATACCTTTTGATTGTGGGTATGTTGTTTAGGGTTTCATTGAGCCCTAAGTTTGGCCAACCCCAAAGGGTTTTTTTCCACTTTATTTAAATAATTGGGTGTCATGTGTTATACTTGGGCATTTTCATCTTGCCTAATGTATGAAAGGGTTCCCCTTTTGTTATTTCTTGCATGATTTTCAAATAAAATCTTTTACTCCTAGCTCAATTCTTGCATGTTTCGAAGTTGATTAATAAATGTAAACATTATTAAAGTAATATATTATAAATTACTTTAATAAATGCCACAAAGATGCAAAAAAAATAAATTCCATAAAACTTATTGAAGTAAGTCATAACTGATTGACTTTAATATTTGTTTAAATGATTTATTCTATCCCAAAGTCATGCAAATAAGGAAAGGGCAGTTAACCAGTCATGCCAAATCAGGAGGAGGTGGAACTAAAAGTGTTTCATGTGTTTGGAGTTGAAGTAAAGTATTTTATCTTGATTTCTAGTCATTTGGAGTGGTTTCAAGTTCTTCTTGGTCAAACTAATCATGAGGGAGAGTTTGGAGATATTTTAGCTCATCTTACATCAGTTGTGGGCCCCCTTTTCATGGGTTTTCATCTTTGCTCATGGGAGAGATATTTTGGAGATATTTTCACGTCCAGTTAGCTGCTAGTTCCACCTCCTAGCTCTTTGATACCATCTATTGTATATATTGAAAAAAACTTAGTCTTTTTCAGCAGTTCTTACTTCTTGCCTTTGCATTCTGCAAAGAGAGATTGATCTTGTAACTCACTTTTTTACATCTTTTAATATACAACACAAATTTTATAGGTTATTTTAGATTGTTACTTGTAGATTTTCCTTCTGTTTCTTATTGCAATCGAGTGTTGCCTTCTCAGATTTAGGTGTTTTACCTTTGTTAATGATTTGGATGCAAATTTAATGAGTTTTAAGTCTCAAAACCTTTAAATTTATGTCTTATTAATGGATGCATGTACACAAATGTAGGTTTAGCCATAGGTCATAGATTGTGCTACAAATTTATCTTTCCCTTTAGGTTGTGAAAACATTAGTTTTCCTTTGTAAAGGATAGATTATTAGGCCTTTTTGTGAAACATTTATGTGTTTAAACTGTTCAGTTTGAGTTTTGATTTTTTTTTTCTATGAGAGATAGTTGTGAATCAAGCTACTCATCTTTTCCATTTTAGGTGCTTCACCGTATTTCCAAATTCAGTTTTATCAATTCATTTCATTTCCTTCTATCCCTTTTCCTTTTTAAAACTAGTTATTCATTAGAAAATCATAAGGGATCCAACCCATAATCTAGAGATTCATCTTCACTATGAGCATACCCATAGGCTTGAGGATGTTTCCATGTTTCATGAGATTGTTGAGCATATAAACTTAGCATCCGAGTGCAATCTCCATGACAACAGTTTTTGGCAGACCTGATGGGACTCTGAAGCTCACTTTAGAGAAAGAATTCATAGTTTTCAAGCTACTATTTTGGTATATACGACAATATTTTACCTATCCGATGTTTAAATTTATACTTGGGGACTCTATTTTTTCAAGTTTTAGTACAGATTCAGTATCAAGCAGCACATGAGAAGAATTCAGACAAGAGGAAGTGTTGATCCCTTTGAATACCTACAAATTTCATGACCCAAGAGAAAGGGTAGAACAAAAAAGAGATTAAGGAGATCTAGATCACATTCAACACCAAGATCTCATTCTACACCTCCTAGTCTCAAGTTTGCAAGTTCAACACCAGTTTTTCTAGTACATCTTGTGTCAATACTTTAGAGTCCAAATCCAAGAGTTCAAGCAGATCCAATGGCTAGAGCTCATGTGTTTGTACCATTCAATGGGGGTAGCCTATTGAATCTGCAGTAACACGATGACATACCAATGGCTGCACTCAAAAGTCTACCTATTTTTAGTAGCGAGGATCAAACTACGCCAGTCAAGGATAACTTTAAGAAACCCCCCCCTCGACGAAGGTGTAAAATCTTGACGAATCTTGTATACTTCCTGATAAAAATATTAAATTTTAGTAATGAATTTTTTCGTTCATCAGGAAAAAAAAAATCTCAATTGGCGAATATTTTCTAATTGCTAGAAGTCTGTGGAAAATCCTATGCGAATTGAATTTTTTTTTAAACCAATAAAATATTTTCATTGGTGATTAAAATCTATTTTCAAACCTAGAAAATATTTCCATTGGTGAATTAAACCTATTTTCAAAACAAAAAAAATAATTTTGTTGGCAATTAAATTTTTTTTAAAACCAAAAAAGAAACTCATTGGCGAATTAAACATAATCTCAAACTAATAAAAAAAATTCAGTGGTGAAATGTTAGTGCAAATCAATATAACCATGACCATTTGACGAATTTTTGATGGACGGTTGTAGTTGCATTCTAGAAGTAAATCTCTGAAGCACTAGACTTGTGAATTGAAAAATCTGGAATAACACTAGAACCGTTAGATGTGGACACGTGGCAAGATCAAGGCTCATCACTCATCATGGTAATGAACACAATGGGTTGAAGGATTTTGGCAATGGACGATACAAGAACTTAAGTGGTAGAAATATGCACATGCATAAATTTTGTTTTAAAAGAGGGACCACCTAGGAAGAATGTAGGACCGATGCTTAAAAAATTAAGAACATTTTACACAAAGGATCTAAAGGCCAAAGAAGGCTGAATTATCAACCTTATAAAATAATTTATAATGCAATCCTCAGACCAAAGTAATGAAGGAAATATGTGTGAAGGATATTCCATATCTGTAGCCAAATGTCAACGCAAATCAATATAACCACAACCATTTGATAAATTTTTGATGGACGACTGTAGTTACATTCCAGAACTAAATCTCTGAAGCACTAGACTTGAAAATTGAAACCTCTAGAATAACACTACAACTATTAGATGTGGACACATGGCGAGATTAAGGCTCATCATTCATTCTCTCTTTTCTATGCCTCGGCATACTACATTTCATTTAATTGAAATCCTCAATCTTTTTAAACAAAGTGTGGTAGCCGTACTACAAGCGATGATTAATTCCATATGAACATCTGAAGCGATTGATTGGACAACTCAGAGCTTTAATGGAACAAGATTTGAAATAATTTCATATCTTTTGAGTGACCGATTTTGACAGCTTGTCAGCTTGAGGTACATTTTGCATGTAGCTAGACGTCAATCAAATTGAACATTTTAATTGTACATGTAAGGCTTAAGTTAAACGAATTGATTAAGTTAGTTTTTTGGTTTGTGCGAATTAGGCTGGTAGCAGCACTAGTGGCCCATAAATAGGGATAGTCATAGTGGATAGTGTCATAAGGGTTTTCATTTTTTAGGGTTAATAAGGATTTAGGAAGAAGATGATGTGGTATTATTTGGGATACTTTAAATTTTCCTGCCTCTAGTTATGTAGTTGTAGAGTAAAAGACCAATTTCCTTCAAGTTCAAAATGGTTGGAATTGAAAAGAAGTTAATTTGGTTGACTTTACTTCTCAGAAAAGTTTGATGAGGAGCTCTGATGGAGATAAGTGCTATCTCGATGCATGGAGGCTGCAGGTAGAAGATAGGATCAATTTTACTACCCCTCATCTTTTGCATGACTCTATTTCTCAAAGGGGATAAGTACATTTTGTATCTTCACAGCTCCTAGTTCCCCAAAATGATTGGCTAGGTGAATCCCTTGCATTTTATTTTAGAGCCACATTTGTATTATGTTGTCACTAACAAAAGCTTTGGAATCATGCATTTAATTTTAGTGTCACATTTGTATTACATTGTCACCAACATAAGCTTGGAAATTAGAATCAATTTGTAATCCATTGTCATGAGCAACAACTTGGAATAAATTGTGTCTATGTAAAGTGACATATGTTATATATACAAAATAGGAGCTTGCCTGCTCTATAGCTACTCATCTTTAAAAATATATGTAATAATGTGACATTGTAATTCAATTGTAATAAAATAAATGGTTGTGTTGTGTTATTCTTTGTTATTCATTTATAGTAAAGAGTTATTTTCTAAGTCCATTGTCTATGAATCTATTCAAATCAATTTTTTTTCCTTTAAGAAATTAAGTATTATCTATTTATGAAATAATTGCATGCAGATTTAAAAGTAAAACATAAAGAAATACAAATGAAAAAAGAAAGTTTCCATCAAATTGAAAATAACATTATAAACACTAAAAGTTGTCTTTGAGAATATTTTACATTGCCAATGCCTCTATGTATGAACCTTAATGTGATAATCAATAAAAAAGCTGAAATTCATACTTCAATAATGTGTTGATGTTCAATTATCTATATTATTTATTTTATTATTTGAAGAAAAATTCTAGTATTGGTTTCAACTACTAGGTACACATTAAACGATTGTTGATGTTCATTGTTGTATATGCTACTAATACTATTGTTAATATGTTATTAAGCATTGAGTTGAGTGATGAGTACATGTTCAAGTTTTACTTTTAACACAATTAAAATATGAACTATAAGGTGATTTTAATTCCAAGCATCCATAATCTTAGTTAAATTGCATTACAATTCACACATCAATACTCAAACTCCATGACTACTTATTAGACCCACTAAACATTTATATGAATTCATGCTTTAATAAAGGTACTTTAACTAGTTCATTAAACCAGAGCCAAAATTAAAACATACATCAATGCATAATGACAAAGAATATTAAAGAAAGATCATTGATCAAATTTCATTAATAATTCATGTAAAATGTTACAAATGGAGAGATGATAGACTCAAAATAAGGGAGAAAAACAAGCTTCAGGATGAGATGTATAGTGTACACATGTCACATTTTCATTTGACAGATTATACCAGTCATTTCCTTAAGAAATGGTTACAACAAACCAAAATATACTCTCATGAGAAATCATCCACTCCTTGGTTACAACATGACTTGAACTAGCTGGTCCTTGAGACCTTAATATTTCCACTTGTTGTTTCCATAATTCTAGCTTTGTTTCAAGTTCAACAACCTTTTGCTGACTCTTACTATATTCATCAATAAGCTCATTATACTTCTTGTTATCTGTAACTTTTAAACTAGTGTTAGCAATTTTAAACTTCCCCTCCTTTGGTATTTCGGGTCTTTTACCGCATTCATTTTCAATGGCTTGCTGTTTATTTCTCTTGGTGAATACTCAAAGTCATGGTTTTTGTGCTTTTTCTAACCTTGTTGTAGAGTTCTAAATTTTCATAACTTCCCGATTCCCGACTTGGTTCACTTTGTTGAATTGCAAGTCTTTGTTGGTCATCTTTGTAGTTAGTGTGTCAGAGGTTTGCAAAACTTTGAAACTTACGACTTTGGTTCTAAGGTTCCAAGTTTCTGCGACCATGCGACATTATGGACTTATCTTGGCTTTCAAAGGCGTCGACATCTTATTGAATGCTATGCATAGACTAACTATGAGTTGTGTTTTCACGAATTTCAAAAAGCATGTAGGTTTAAAGGTTATCTTTTCAAGGAATGAAATTGAATGCCTCATTTAATGCATGTCCTATCAGTATCAAAATAATGGTATAAGAGGGTGGTGAAGTTTTACTATGTCATTTAGCTTGCATTCTCATTCTTTGCCAATGCCAATACTTCTCAAGTGAAAACATTATATCCTCATGAATATCTGCTCATGCAGAGTGGAATTCAAAATAATTGGCTTGGCATGAGGGACACTAAAATTAGGCATCTCAATTTGGAGGTTTTTTTGGTGACCTTGGAGCAAAGGAAGAGAATAACACCAAAAGATAAAGTTCTGTAGAGCAGATTGGTGCATGTGGGATGTTTTCCTGAGGTTGTACAAAGTGTTGACTTGGTGATTGCATGTGCAAGGGGCTACATTCTAGAGACTCAGGTAATTAGAGTTGTGGACATGTTAGTCATTACAAGAATTACTCCTAAAGTAATTTCCTATGCATTATGCATTCTAGAGAGGGAGACTATAGATAAAATGTCCATAGCTACTAGTGATGAGTTTTTTTAGAATGAATGAGGAATGGTGTGAAAATTCCATTGCGAAGAATTGGTTAAAGTCCGAGAAAAAGGGTAAGTCTCAGTTACCATCAAAGCTTAAAATGGTTCATTTTAAGGATGAAATTTTAGATGCTATTACCTTGCTACATCATGTGGTTGGTAATGCATATTCAAACTATTTTGAATTTTGGATGTGCCATTTTATTCTGCTAATTTGTAGTGAAAATAAATTCATTGACTGGGTTGAGATTATTAGTTATCATTTAAATGAAAAATTGATAATTTTTTGGCAAACTGTTGCCTTCCACATGTGCTCATACCTGGTTTACATTCTAGCCAATCAAGAGGTTGTCTGGGCAGGGTTGGAACTGCAAAGGTCTCCAATGCCAAACACGCCTATGTATAGAATTTTTCCACAACTCATTAAGAAGGTTGGAATGAGGAATTTATGCCGCATCAATGGCACATTTTTAATGGAAATTGTGAGAAGAATTGATGGAAAACCTGAGCTTTGGGTTTCACCTGAAGTAGCTACTTTGGTATTGAGGTCTGGAAGTTTCTACATCCAGTTCAACAGATTCACTTATCTTAGAATTAGAGGTTTTGAGAAGGCTCCATTGAAATTGCCCCATTACCCAAGTGATTTCTTGGGTTTTCTTGAAGTTTTCTAGCAGATGGCCATTGTAAATGTTAAATATTCAAACATAGGAAAGAAGGGGTATGCTTTTCCATTGTCCATGCCTTCATTTTCTTGCAAAAGTAATAATATTGCTAGGGGTGTGGAGAAAGCCCTAAATGAATTCAATTTTTAGTGTTTTCCCATGAGAACTAATTTTGATAGCAAGGGTTATGTTAAGCAAAATTTGTATTGAGTTGGAAAGTATCAACATTTCCTTGATATTGAAGATCTTGGGGAATACTGTACAAATGAAGGTGAGGTGTATAGAAGAAATTGCATGAGATTGACCCTAAGGAAAATACAATCTTTTGGTATTTCTTTCAATATTCTAGAAGATGCACAAGAAGACTCGGTGATCATTGATCCCAAATATCGGGCCCCTGTTGCTAAGCCCTTGTACAAAATTAATTGGTCAGAGGATGAAGTCTTAGACTTAATGGTCCTTTCTTCCTCTATTTTGAGAAGAAATTCAAACTGGTTTAATGGAAAATGGTGTCGAAGTGTGGCTTCTTCCCATGAGCAAAGAGTTTCATAGAGAAAAGAGCAAGGGACTGTATAGGCCTTTGGCATAAATATATCAGTTGGAAAGCAATCAGTTGGGTCGTCTGGAATTGGCTCACAGTTAGGAGGAGATGGAGAGAATCCAAAAGACACTGGGGCCAAGCTAAAATCAATTTGTGAATAGGATAGTGTACCCTCGGTACCCAAGATAAAGGCTAGTCAAGAAAACCCAGTGCCTATAGACTTTGAGGGGATTTTTCAACAAATAATTGATGATAATTCTTTTCCCACATTCTTTGAAGTTACCCCTTTCATCTTATGTTAGGATCTAGGACTATTGCACGTGAATAATAAATTTTACAACAATTAAACAAAAGGTCTTTAAAACATAATTTCATAATTAAAATGCTTAAACGAACATTCGATGATTAAACAACCAAATTAAAGTGAGGAAAACAATAGAAGAGAGAGAGGAGATAGAAGACAAAACACAAGTTGATAACAAAGTTTTCAAATATGGTTACATCTCTGGGTCCCTCTCCAAAGAGTGACCAATCCTTGATTATGCTCCAAACTGTTTACAAGGCATCAACATAATTCAGTGTTGAGTCTCTTGGTTCACAAGAGTTACAATGTTTTGCTCCTTCAAGTGCGACATAATAACATCCCTCCAAAGCACAGAGTTGAACAAAACTTTACAAGAAACTCTCTCACAAAAATCCACCACTTCTAAGTCACCACTTGGTTTTCCAAAGTCTTAAACTACCCCCTTTTATACACAAAAATTTCTTAATATGTTAATTAACCATATATGATTTACAAATCTCTCAATTTACACCAATAATCCTCAAATATCCCCCTTAAATCCTTAAAATCTTCCCAAATAGGCCATTATAATTTTGGGCTTACAAATAATAATCTTCATTTATTGCTTTCATTTTAATTAAGCCCCTTATTCTTATCATTATTCATGCTTTGAATATCTTAAAATGTTTAAGCTAAAATTTAAAGAGATTCCCTCTTTAATTATAGGGGGTTATGTTTTCAATTTAGAGATTTTAGTTTTAACGTAATCTTTAAAAGAAACCTGCATCCTTATGATAAGTGGATGAGCATATGGTTCAATGGCTAAGGTGGAGGATTTTTTGGCTGAAGGTTGGCAGGTCGAAGCCATTGACCTTTTATTCGGTAATTTTCTTTTGAAACATTACAAAAGAAACCCAAGCCACATATATACTAGTGCATTGTGCATGGTGTATAGGTGGAGTGGTTTTCTTGCAAGCTGGAGGTGTGGGGATCAAACCCCACTATGATAATTTTAGTAAACAGTTGAACTTGCTCAACCAACCTCTGTAGGTGTTCGCCAAGATTCCACGTGGCATCTAATGATTGGGCCATGTGGCAATATTCTATTTGTTGATTTGAGTACACATGTCATTTTCTAACAAGATAGTGCCTACTATGTATTTCATGCCACTTGTCATCGTCAGATTGTTCCATGTCATTATCGAATGATGGCGTCACCATCTGACATTATCATTTTGACTAGTCAACCCTTTTGACTAAAACGTTGACTTGGCGTAACTTTGGCATATAGACTATGTTTTCGACAAAACGAACAATGTTGAAATCATGGCGACCAGCTCTTTGACATGATGCTATTTGTGAAATTTTTTGCAATGATAAAAAATTTCACCTTCTTGATTGGCCTTTGTACCTAATTTGACCCCAACTTTGACCAGGCATAACTTGAGCGTATGAGCTCCTTTTTTGATAGTTCAAGTTACGTTGGGTCTTGTTTTTTGGGCTCTTCAACATGGCGATTAAATCTGGAGCATGTGGAACACTTCAATTTTTGATGACAAGTATCCACCTAGATCAGTCCTCTCCACTAGAGAGCTTTTAGACCTCCAAAAGGTACATTTATTCAGAATTTAAGTGAGGGAATAGCCTCCCCACTTTTCCTATATCACTTGTCCATTTGTACACCTAACTCAACACCACAATCAAGATTGCAATAACATTGTTGAACGTATACGTCATTCTATCACTTCCATAAGCATCTACATCAACTATTATAACCATTAACCAATAAACATTGACTAATATCAAGCTAAATAACAATGCACATACAACAACGAATGAATCAACATGTCTATCTTTCACAATAGGAACATTTTTACCCAAGGGAATCTCCAAATTCCCAACCAAAAGTTGCAGACTTGGATCATCAATGCTTTCATTTACTATTTCCTCATGTTGTACTATTGGTGTATCTTGCATCATATAATTAGCCTTGATTACCTCAAGTTCATGTCTAGAACCACCTGAATTAACAAACATAAGAGATAAATCTTTACTTGCATTAATCACCCTTTTCAACTGCCTTGCATTTGTAAAAGATCTATCAATCTTGATTATGTGAGAATGTACAATATACCCAATACCCTCTTTAAAAAAATGATAATGATTAAATTCCCTATAGAAAATAGCCTTCTGATCATACAAATATGGGCTACCCAACACTATCCCACAAAGATCTAGTGGAACCACATCAAACTGCACCTCATCAACATACTTACTTGTGATTGCGAACCTTCAAACAAATTTCCTTATTACTTGCAATTCCTTATTTTTGCAAACCCAACCTGCTAGATAAGGTTTCTAATGTAGTGTAGTTTTCAATCCCAAATTCCTTACACCATTTTCTAAGATTAAGTTAATTTGAGATCCACTATCTATGAGAGTATCAATTTTAGTGTGCTTAGCAACAACCCTTATGTGAAAAAGCTCATTTATTATCTTATCTTTGGGTACATCATAGACTTGAGAAGTAGAAGCACAACTAGCAACAGAAACATTAGAAGTCATACCTTTTAATCCCATAGTTGTTATCTTAGTTTCATCTTCATATTCTGAACCAAGATCCATAACAACATTTGCGGACTCCTTCTTACCTTTCTATTTACGAGCCCATTTAGGCTTCAATTTTGGATGCAACTTCCAGCAACTTCATCATGACCTTTCCTATCACAATGAGATCATGAGATTTTATCACCCTTCTTTTTAGTTGTAGCTATCTTCTTCCCCTTTCCTTTATCTTCAAATTTACCATTAGGCTTAGATGGATTCTTGTTAGACTTATCAATGAAAGTACCCTTACCTCTTGACTCTAAGTGTGTGGCTTTCACACATACTTCATCAAGATTACTAGGATTCAAAACCAAAATAGAATGTCTTAGATAAGAGTGCAGACCACCTAAGTGCTTAAGCAAAGTGTCCTGGGTGTACAATGGGACATTTAATGCAATATCCCTTTTCTTGAATTCATGGGTGTACTCTTGGACAATTTGACCTTTCCCTTGCCTAAAAGTTTTCCAGTCCATCTTTAACTGTTGCATATGGACTAGGGGATAAAATTTATTCTTAAGAGCATTAAAAAATTCTGACCAAGTTAAATTGACTCTACCATGTTGTGAAATTTTTGCTCAAGTTCTACTCTCCCACTAGGTGAGAGCTATTTCTCCCAATTGAAGAGTAGCTAACTGGATCCTAGAAGCATCATCTAAGAGACCTTGAACTCTACAATACACTTCTTGTTGAACCCAATCATCTAATTTATCAGCATTTAATTCCCCACGATACTTAGGTAGATGAAATTTTACATCCAATTTAATTTTAGGCTTATGTGCAACCTTGAAAGGATTAGCAGAAGAAGTAGAATCAGTAGAAGAAGGAGAAGATGAAGAAGAAGGAGAACATGGAGAAGGATTTTCTAGAGGCTCATCATTAGCTCTTGGTCTTTTCCATTTTTCCTTCTGATCTTCACACTTCTCTCGCTTCGAAATATCTCCTTTTTCATGTTTCTTCTATTTTTGCTTTTCCTGCCATTCCTAAAAAAGTACTTCTACCATGTCCTTCATGTCAAGGAAAGCCTTTCGAAAGCTTCTTTCATCAAGATTTAGAACTTCATGTTCATTTACCATTTCTGACATTTTCAATGGCCTTCGTTTCCCAATCTTAGGATTATACTTTGCAAGTGTGCCTTCACCTTGTTGGCTCTTTGCTCTTATTATCATTCACCTCTGCAAAAACTAGTCACAACAAAGCTCTAATACAAGTTGATTTGATGTTAGGATCTAGGATTGTTGCACGTGAATAATAAATTTTACAACGATTAAACTTAAGGTCTTTAAAACATAATTTTGTAATTAAAATGCTTAAACAAACATTCGATGGTTAAACAACCAAATTAAAGTGAGGAAAATAATAGAAGAGAGAGAGGAGATAGAAGACAAAACACAAGTTGATAACAAAGTTCACCAATATGGCTACATCTCTTGGTTCCTCTCCAAAGAGTGGCCGATCCTTCATTATGCTCCAAATAGATTACAAGGCATCAACAAAATTCAGCGTCGAGTCTCCTGGTTCACAAGAGTTACAATGTGTCGCTCCTTCAAGTGTGACAAAATAACATTCCACTAAAGCATAGAGTTGAACAAAACTCTACAAGAAAATCTCTCACAAAAAATCACCACTTCTAAGTCACCACTTGGTTTCCAAAAGTCTTAAACTACCTCCCTATTATACACAAAATTTGCTTAATATGGTAATTAACAACATGATTTACAAATATCTCAATTTACAACAATAATCCTCAAATATCCCCTTGAAATCCTTAAAATCTTCCCAAATAGACCCTTATAATTTTGGGCTTACAAATAATAATCTTCATTTATTGTTTTCATTTTAATTAAGCCCCTTATTCTTATCATTATTCATGCTTTGAATATCTTAAAAGGTTTAAGCTAAAATTTAAAGAGATTCCCTCTTTAATTATAGGGGGTTTTGTTTTAAACTTGGAGATTTTAGTTTTAACGTAATCTTTAAAAGAAACCTGCCTCCTTATGATACGCCGACAAGCATATGGTCCAGTGGCTAAGGTGGAGGATTTTTTGCCTGAAGGTCAGCGGGTCGAAGCAACTAGTCTTTCATTCAGTGATTTTCTTTTGAAACATTACAAAAGAAACCTAAACCACACATATACTAGTGCATTGTGCATGGTGCATTGGTGGAGCGATTCACTTGCATGCTGGAGGTGCAGGGTTCAAACCCCAATGCAAAAATTTTAGTAAACAATTGAACTTTCTCAACTGATCTCTGTAGGTATTCGTTGGGATGCCACATGGCATCCAATGATTGGGGCACGTGGCACCATTCTATTTTTCGATTCCAGTACACGTGTCATTTTCTAATAGGACAGTACCTACTATGTATGCCATGCCATGTGTCTCCGTTAGATTGGTTCACGTCATTGTTGACTACTGACATCACCATCTGCCATGTCATATGTTAACATTATCATTTTGATTAGTCAACCCTTTTGACTAAAACTTTGATTTAGTGTAACTTTGGCATTTGGGCTTCGTTTTCAATGAAACGAATAGATTCATAATCATGGCAACGAGCTCTTCGACATGATGCTATTTTTTTACCATTTTTGAGATGATCAAAATTTTCACCTTCTTCATTGGCCTCTGTACCCGGTTTGACCCCAACTTTGACTGGGCATAACTTGAGCGTATGAGCTCCTCTTTCATCCATTCAAGTTGTGTTGTGTTCCTTTTTCTAGGCTCTTCAACATGGAAATGAAATATGGAGCATGTGTAACAATTCAATTTTTGACAAGTATCCTGGATCACCCTTCTCTAGTACGAGATACTTGTGTTTTTGTTCAATCAACTAAAAAAAAGAAAGAAAATGTAAGTGTTGAAAGTAGAGACACTAGATTAATGGAATCTTCCCCAACATGGTTAAAGAAAGTAGTTGAGAAGAAAATAAAGAATATTCCCACAATGACAATTGAAGTAGATACAGTTGCCATGCTACTGCAGGGTCACTAGAAGCCATAAAAGGCTAAGAGGATGTCACGAATTGTCATCAATTCCACTTCTGGGCATCAACTATTGGAGAATGCTGATCCAAAAAAGGACCTAAATGAAAATGAGATAACAGAAGCCGACTACAAGGTTACTCATGTTGATATGGGGCCATCTACTTTAGAAGGTGATGCATATCACTCTAATTACTTTGTTAATGCATTGATCAAAAGAGAAAAAGAACATAAAAAGGAGAACCTTTGGTTGCAATCTCATATTCTTTAAGAAATTTTATTTTGTCAATTGTGACTCTGACTGCTAAGGAAGCCTCAAGCTCAAATGTTCAAGGTATTGATTTTGAAACTGTGCAATGGGTTAGGAAAAAAATAGGTTATGCTAAAGTTGCCAGTAAATGGATAGAAGGGCTTTATCAGGATGGCATTTTCTACATTAGAAAATTTAGGTAATTCTATGTTAATGTGTTTGATAAAAGAAAGGAACTGGTAGTTGAGCTCCAGCAGATTAGGAGAGAACATGGTAGCACATTTTTGTTTTCAAGGGAAATTGTAGAATTACTCTCCATGGAGCACACTTTGTTAACAAAATAAAAATTGGTGGATCACCCTAGAGAAATTAATCCTAGTTGGTTTGATTCCTTGGATTGGAAATTGTCAGTATATGAAGATTATATCAAGGAAATCAATAAATTGTTAGAAAAATACTTTGACATATTGGTGAAGATCAAGGATAACTTTAATTCTCTTGAAGTGGACCTCATAAATGACTTCGATGAAAAGGTACTAGATGTTGCAGACATATCGAGGGAATTTAAAGAGGTGTATCATAAAAAAGTAGGTGATCTTGAGACAACCACTGGAAACTCATTCAGAAAATTGAGTAACTTACAGACCTATATGAGTGCATTTAAGGGGGGAATCTAAAACATCTATGAAACGCTAGCTGAGTCAGACCATGCACTTTCAAAATGGAGGACAAGGCTGCAAATCACCACTACTCCAAGAAGCAAAAACATCACCGCAGTTATCACCAAGTATAGAGAATGCATGCAAAGAGTAAAGGCACAGGAGGTGTTACTGGAGGAGCGGGAGGTGGAAATAATTGGAAGTGAAAGAGTCGATGTTGGGACCACTGATTAGTTTTTAGTTTTTATGTTATTTTCTTTAATTTGGCTCTCTTGATACTTCAAACACTTTTTATTTTAATTTCTAAAATGGTTGTCTTCAAGAAACCATTATCAAGACAAAAAAACTCTGATATTTTTACTACTTTTATGTTATTTCAATATAGAAAGACAATGGTGAAGTTCATTCATATGTAATCTTTGAGTTAGGGTGTGTGGATTTATTCTACTTTTGTTGAGTAGTTTTCCAGTGGATTATCTATTATTGGAATGATATATTTTTGGTTAGTTTCATTGTTGTGGGTACTATAATTCAAAGTCGTGGTTTTTGTGCTTTTCCTAACTTTATTCGCTAGTGCTCTGAGTTTTATAACCTTGTCGTGGAGTTCTAAATTTTCATAACTTCTCGATTCCCCGACTTGGTTCAATTTATTGAGTTGAAAGTCTTTGTTGGTCATCTTTGTAGTCGGTGGAGGATGAGAGTTATTTCAATATAGAAAGACAATGGTGAAGTTCATGCATACGTAATATTTGAGTTAAGGTGTGTGGATTTATTCTGCTTTTTTTTAGTAGTTTTCTAGTGGATTATCTATTATTAGAGTGATGTATTTTTTGTTAGTTTCATTGTTGTGGAATTTTTATCTGTGAATAAATATTTTATGGTGATGGATGTGTAAGGATTTCTTAGTATAACTTAGGTGATTTGGTTGTTTAATCTTTTATTGTTTAAGTTGTGTGGATGCCTTTATAAGTTATTTATGTTGAACTATTAGCTTTTGTTAGCTTATAAGTTATGGATGTTGAACTGTTAGCTTCTATTCAGGGAATGGATTAATATTCCTTTCAATTATTTATCAAAGATTATGTGAATGGAAATGCAATAGGAATTTATAAGTAGTGTGATAAGTGTTCTTTAAAAATGATGTAAAATCACATATCAAATTCAATACCATGGAATACAATATAAAATATAAAATATCACAATTTCATGGAATACAATATAAAATATCATCAACTACAATTTGGAATATGATTCATGAAGTGAAATATAAAATAAAATATCATAAAGTGTAATGATTCATAATTACATTGAATACAATATAAAATATCATCAACTACAATTTGGAACAATGGAAATTGATTCATGAAGTGTAGTATAAATACCTAAAAGCTACTAATTCTCTTCCATTTCCCAAATAGAGTCAAGGTCCTCAAACTCACATTCATCTTGAGATAAAGTAAAAGAGTCATCTTGATTCTGAGTCTGCTCTTCATTTTCTTCGACCTGTGTCTCAAATTCAACATTCATTGTGTGTTTTGTGTCAATTTCATTTGTCCCAGTCCCACTACTAGTGACAGTGCCAACGATACCAGTGTTTGGAATTGGAGTGTTACACAACCCGATCCCTCTTCTTTCACATGTGGACCTCCAAATTGTGAGTGCCCTTTCAAAAGGAATTTTTTTGACATTATATGCAATTCCTTTCATCCTCAAGCAATTTTCCAAATTCTTGTCTAGTTTATTTCTTAACTTTGATTTCAAAAATGCTAATGTACAAAAAAATATCTCATCCTCCACCGACCCCAATATCATTTTTTGACATAAATCAACAAGTTTGAAATATTCTAATATCGAATCACACAATATTTCACTCTGACCTAAGTTTTTCCAAACCTTTTTTATTG
>VDFB02154405.1:0-11076 GCA_007258455.2 Sequoia sempervirens | reverse complement strand
AAGGGTAGAGGGAGTGAGTGAGAGAGAGACCTGAGAGAGGGAGAGGGGGTATGAGGGAGAGTCTTTAGAGAGAGAGAGGGTAAATGGTTTAAGAGTTTAAGGATTTAAGGTTTAAGGGTAGAGGGCTAAGGGTAGAGTGGAGAGCCATAGGAGTGAGTGAGAGAGAGGTCCTTAAGAGAGGGAGAGGGGGTAGGAGGGAGAGATGAGAGAGAGAGAGAGGGAAAGAGATAATATTTAAATATTTTATATGTTAGTAATATTAATTAGTTATATAATATTTTATATATTAGTAATATATATACATTAAGTAAAATATAGAAATAATATTTAAATATTATACATAATAATATAATATATTATATATTAAATTATAAACTATATTTTATATTCTCAAGTAGATATATTAAAATAAACTATAAAATATTTATTGTATTTTATAAATCATATATTATAAAGTGTATAATTTTTTTTAAATCATATATAAACCAAATCAGATATCCGTTTTGAAACGGATATCCCATTTGGTTTATATATGATTTTAAAAAAAATTATACACTTTATAATATATAATTTATAAAATGCAATAAAAAACGGATATCCGATTTGAAACGGATATCCGATATTTCTAACACATAATTTATTTCCTAGGGATTAGCCTCGGGCTTGCTTTGGTATTTGGCTTGGACATGCCAATCCCAAGAAGTCAACGCAAAAAACGTGTTTGACAACTCACTTTTTTTTCTAGACTTCGTCCATGTGGCTGATAACTTTATTTTTAGCCAAAATTGACGAAACGAAAGGGTTTTGCAGCGAGACCGTCCCTTTTCCGAATTCAATATAAATTATTCATTAACTTTGAATTTAATAAATAATTATTATTTATTTTCTTTTTGTGAATTAATATGACTAAAGTCCCGATTGATAGGTCGATTGAAAAACATCTATAACTTTCAACGATATTATATTTTGAATCCAAAATATGTGTCATACATTCTATGTTTCTCAAGATACTATAGGATTAAAAAAAAAAATCAATTTTATGAGGTTTTAACCGCTAAGGTGGTCGTATTATTACCGCAGCTTTATATTTTTAAAAGTTGTAATAAAAAATTCATAATTAATTATTTACTTGGAAAAATTACAAAAAAATATAAGGGCCACATTCGACATGAGTCCTCTACTTATATCTAAAACTTCATGCAATATTATCATTTTATTATGGTTAGGTGGTCAATTTATTAACCTACTTTTATTTTTTTCCTGAAATTTAAGTAATGTCGCATTGAAATTTCAAATTTTCACCAAATAGATTTTGTTTTTAAAAAATTAACCTAGTAGTTTAGAAACTACATTAAATCTCCTACGCATTCTATTCTTACATACTTTGAAATAATATAGATAACTTATTCAAATTTTTATGTCAAGTTGCCTAACCTAATTTTTTTCTGAATTTTCATTGCCACTTAAGGGTCTCTGCTTTGGCCTACCATGATCCCTCGCCAAGCATTACGCCTGTGGGTCAAGTGGGCATATAATAGTGCCCCAAGGACATGATTTGACCCCTGAAAAGCCCTCATAATGGAGTGTGACGAGTTTTGAGAGGAGGGAGGTTTTGAACTTCAGGCTCCTATATACCTTGAAGGAAAAAGGAGTAGGTGTTACCCACTTCTCCTCATGGAGAACTTGACTGGAGAGAGAATAAAGAGGGAGAAGAGGTGAGGAGTCCATCTCTTTGGGAAGATAGTGATCAAGATGGGTTGGTTTGGAGAGAAAGGATGGATAAAAGAGTTGAATCGCCTCACCTAAGGAAAATAGATAAGTTTTCCTTTACTTCCATTTTCCCTTTGATTAATTATTGTAAGAAAGTGGTATGTTGCATGGGTCATGGTTGAAACTGAGAGTAGAGAATCTAGATATATGTAATTGGGTGTTATGTTATCCTCATTCCTTTGTAAGAATTTGAAGGAACTCCATGCATCATCTTGGAGCTATGAAAACATCCTTGCTTGGGGGTATGGCTAGAGCCCATGAGGCTCCATGATGCCATTATGGTAGGGTGGAAAGCAAGCCTCATTCATTGGTATGCAATCATCACAATTTTTTGTGACAAAGATGTTGAAGTTCATTTCTTGTGGGTTCTACTTGTAACCTTTTTGTAAAATAAAAGAGTTGTTCTTTCTGTTCATAACGAAAAAGATGGACTTTGAATTCATATTGTAAAAGAAAACGTTTTATGGTGTTTTAGATGGAAAAGCACAATAGGACTATGTTCACAAAAGTGGGCTCCTGTAAATGACATCAAAGCTTAAAGTGAATATATTAACTTTCTTGCTAAAGATATAACGATATAGATGTAGTATTTCTTTTAAGATGCAGTCAAAGACCTAGAAACCCAACCCTTTTTGAAATGATTTAAATAGGATCAAGCAAATATTTCGTCCTTTCCCTTGTAATCCTTAAAAGATACTTTTAGTTAAATCTGCATATAAGGTATTTTTCCTCGCTTAGCATTGAATAATTTTAGTGTCTATGATTCTTTACAAATTTCTTAAAGGAGCTTGCTTGGGTAGATAGGGACTGTGCAAAAAGGATGTATTTGTGAGATTTAAAAATAGACATTTAGAAATATTGTCTTCAATGATGTGGTTAAAGTCATATGCGTTCTATCAGGAAACAAAATAACTACATCTGTGAATGGTTTTATACATGTGAATACTAAGGGAAAAATGTTCTTGTCAAGATCATAGTCGAACTGTAGATTGGTATTGAAGTAGCTTTGCAAGTACAATTATCAAGAATCTGAGGTGCATATATGTAAATGTCTTTTATTTCACGAATATGTTTATACATATAAAATATCATGGGCGTACATAGTAATGGAGTTGCTTACTCCGAGCAAGGGATAAGCGATGGCAGTGGGCAGCAACAAAAATGGAAATTTTAATGGTTTTTTTTTTAAGAGACAAGTATCCATATACTCTACTGTCAGTCCTTTATTCTTAAATACAGATAATAATCATTATGCTTCTAAAAACCATAGTTTTTTTCTATCGGGTGACTTTGCTTTGTTATGCATATAATACACATTGAATAATAAAAAAATAATACTAACCCTTCTCTTTGTTTTACCTGGGCATAATTTGTAAATTTTTATTGACATAATTAAAATGTAAACGGTTATTGGGAGGTTAGGGGAACAAGGAGTAAACAACAATTGGATCATGGTCGGCAATTGGCACATTTCCCCTACTTGTTTATACTATGAAGATATCGATACCATTTCATTATTCTCAAAAAGTTTATCCCACAATCGAGCTTATGTTGGTAAGATGTTGATACTTGCCCTGTCACAACTTTAAATTGCCCTCTTCTAGGGCGTGTCAATCTGGCGAGTGGCTGCCACCCACCTCGTGCTCACCATTAGAAAAGAAATTTAGTCATTTTCATCTAAGGGGAGAGGGCCCAATAGTCGTGCAGGGTCCAATAGTCGTGCACCCAATCGTAAATATAATACCCAATAGTCGTTTATATAATGTCCAATAGTTGTGATACCACATCAGCGCTCAACTACTCATGATGTAATGCACGAGAATTGGTCTCACTATTTTTTGGGGCCTTTTTGGACACCTTGACAAAAACGCATGCTGATGTGGCATCATATTTGATGATGTACAGAGAGCCTTGAATATAAGCATAGAACTTGCACTTAAATGGTGCTGTAAAAATTGGGAGTGATTTGAAATTTGATGTATGATAATTAGAAGTGAAGTTAGGGTGCCGACTCTTGGGCCCTCTCCCCAAATAAATCAACAAAACTGAGTGGAGCCGAGTCCCCATTCACAATCCCAAGAGAAAAGATTAATAACCTGTTATAACAGTCAGAAAAAAGACAGCAATGAACAAGTTAATCTTGAGTAGTTACCTTGGCGTACAAGTTGGTTCAAAATTTATATAGTGGTAGAGCCCCTATTCTAAGGGGAGAGGGGCCGATTAATTAAGTACACCCTAACCCGTGCTTCCTAATTATCGTGTGAGTTTGAATCCTCCCAATTTTTACAGCAGCTTACTTGGCAGAGTTCTGCCTTATAAGTAAGGTTTCAAGGCCACATCATCAAATATGATGCCACATCAGCATGCGTTTTTGTCAAGGTGTCCAAAAGGCCCCAAAAAATAGTGAGACCAATTCTCATGCATTACATCATGAGTAGTTGAGCGCTGATGTGGTATCACATGATTGGTTGCTTTTTAGATCAAAAGAATACATAATGTTTAATTATGGGTAGTCAAATCACAACTATTGGACATTATATAGACGACTATTGGGTATTATATTCCACGCGATTAGGTGCCGACTATTGGACCACATACGACTAATGGGCCCTCTCCCCTATTTCAACATTTAAGACTTCTAATCACATCAATTATCAAGAATATCCACGAGGATATTTGAGGTTAATGCGCCTGTTCGCATACAGTATAGAGGTGATAGGAGTAGTTGGCAATCTCAATCGTATATGAATTCGTAGTGGGATAAATCTGCTTATCTATATTTATTATGTTGGCCAAATCAACTGAAGGCATGGTAGTACGGCAGTGGCTATCGAGCCCCCAAAAACGCACCCCGCATGAATCATGGCATGGATGTCTCGGTAGTTCTCGATTTTTCCGCCATCTGCAAACTTGCCCGTATTTCCTCCGCTGCAGTGATTCTGGGTTTTTGGTATATCAAATGTATTTAGTTATTTTAAAAGATAAAGATTATATTTTAATTTTGTTTTTTATTAAATATATTATATTTATTTTATTTTTTCATGTAAAAATTTCAATATTTAATTATAATTTTATAATTATAAAAGTACTTAAAATATTAATAAAACTTAATAAAAATTTAAAGTTTTATTTTAATGTAAAATTCATAAAAAATATTTAGTATAAAAATATTTAAATTTTTAAAAAAGTGTTTCTATTAAATTAATTTAAATATTAAGATTTTGATATCTTTAATATAAATTAATACTAGCAATTGCACCTTGGTGTGCAATGGGTACGCTGAAGAGGTGTGGAAGGTCAATTAGGGAAAATATTGGTATATTTTTTTTGCATATATTTTGTAGTACATGAGGTCAATTGGTAGGTCATTTAGAAATTGATGTTGTTTGTGCAAAAAAGATTTCAATGGAGAAGTGATAGCTTCAACTTAACTATGCATCCACTTAAATGGATCCAAACATGACTAAAACAAAACCTATAAATAGGAGAGGTAAATAGATATAGATATGGAGGTCTAGGAAGAGGGAGAGGGAGAGAGAGATGAATGGATAGAGAGAGGGAGACATGTCAAGAGATAGAGGGAGAGAGAGGAAGATAGAGGTACAAAAGAATATAGAGGGAGAGAGGAAGAGGGAGAGAAATAGATAGAGATAGAGGTAGAGAGAGATAAAGATATAGAGATAAGGAGATAGAGAGGAAGAGTTAGAGAGATATAGAGGAAGAGATAGAGACAAAGAAAAATAAATAGAAGTAGAGAAAGAAAAATAGAAATAGAGAGAAGAAAGAAAGAGGGGGAGAGACAAAGATATATGTATATGGGAAGAGAAAGGGAGAGGTAGAGGTAGAGAGATAGATAGGGGATAGGTACCTAGGAATGAGGGAGGGGGAGAGGAGGGGAGATAAAGAGAGGGAAAGAGAGAGGGAGGGAGAGAAAGGGAGAGAGAGAAGAGGGGGAGACATAGACAGAGATGGGTATAGAGGGAGAGATAACTCAATATAAAGAGAGGGAGAGGTAGAGATAATGAGATATAGATAGAGGGAGAGAAAGGGAGAGAGATGTGTAGAGGAGGGAGAGAGAGAGAAGAGGGGGAGACATGGAGAGAGATGGGTATAGAGGGAGAGATAACTCAATATAAAGAGAGGGAGGAGTAGAGATAATGAGATATAGATAAGGAGATAAATATAAAGGGGGCAAGAGTGAGAGATAAGGTGATAGAGATAAGAGATAGAGAGAGAGAGGGAGAGAGAGAGAGGGAGAGAGATGAAGAGGGGGGAGATAGAGAGATAGATATAGATATAGGGAGGGAGAAACAAGGAGTGTGTGTATATGAGTGAGAGAGATATGGAGAGAGATGGAGATGGAGATATATATCTAAATAGATAGAGAGGGAGAGAGAGGAGGGAAGGAAGGGAGAGAAATAGAGAAAGGAGAGAGGATGAGTAGAGAGATATATAAAGAGTGAGTGATTTGGACACACTTGGGCAGAATGCTAGCAACATTTATGAGATTTGAATTTACACTTGCCGATTGTATTTTGTTGAAGAATTTTTTGAACAAATTCATACTGTGAAATTAGGGCAGGTTACAGGGAAACATTTGTTTGAGGTATTCTGTCAAACATTTAGCTTCCTAATTCTTTTCAAAAGTTCAGTTTTGTGGTCCTTCCTATTGGTGAGGCATTATGTGGATGTTGTGTTTAAGACCTGTTCAGAATATGGAGTTGGAGTTGGTGATAAAACCAAACTGGTCGAAGATGGAGAAGCCATTGGAGATATTGGAGTGGATAGAGAGGGAGTGGGAGAAGGAGAAGAGGCAGGAAATTGAGACTTACCTGCGGAGAGTGTGAGGGAGAAAGGGAAAGTGGTGACATGGACCATTAATCAAGAACTTGGACACCCTATTTCCAGTTGTGTAGGATGCAATTGGGGCTGATGTGTTGCAGTTGTTGTAGCTTTTAATCCACGTAATAGAAATTTTTACACCCACGTAATAATTTACCCCTGACATGGCCCAGAGATGACTCCTCACAAGGGGAGAGTGATGAGGGCAAAGAATGGCACAACAACATGAGGACTCTTGTTGCCAATGCCTCCCAAGATGATGGGAATGAGAATTCACTTCCCAGAAGCCCAAATGTACAAAGCTACATTCAAAATATATTACAACTTAATAATATATTGTGAATTGGAATCAAAAGCTTTACACAATTATATTTAATTAAATATTATGTATGTTTAAGTTTATATAGCTTGATATTATCTGTGATGCCAAGAAGAATGATACATTTTTTTGTTACAAGAGTCACATGCTCTTCTTGCGTTTTGTTCTTTTTTTTTTTGCAAGCTATTTGTTATAAATCTGGTACCCATGGCCAGGCCTATAAATTGTTGGTGAACCCACCAATGAAATTAGGGTCTCACTTGCGCAACAGAGTCCACTGTATGATCATATTTGAACATTGTGCGATCAATGCAGAGAAATTTCATAATCCATGAAGAAGAAAAGTAATCAACAGAAGGTGTCACCGATTTGGAACTGGTTCCTCCTGGTCCATTGGTTGTATGTCTTGTTGTCCGATGAAGATGGCTACAGTGAGGAGCTTTTTTTGTTGGATGATGGCAAACTGATTAATTATGAACCCTCTGCAATGTTATAAACAGGATGCTGCTCCAATCAAAGAAACCGACCCTTGCCAAAAACAACAAGAATACATATAATTTCATTTCTCGCTGTTAATAATAGAAATTTCAAAGTACACCAACTCCAGCGATAGGAAAACAGAGCTCTTGTGCTTATGGAACAAAACAGTATCAAAATGTCATAACAAGGAAACAAAGTATTAACATATACACATCTGAGGAAACAAAGCTGAGTTCAAAGCAGTCAATCGACTGGATCCACCGACAACAGAAACTCTCAATCGAATCAATCCTTCTCTCTGACCAACCGGTTGTTCTTTACACCTACCAATTGCATATGCTTGAAAGTTTCTAAAGCCCTTTTCAACAAATCCATTTTGTACATATCTGCAATCATTGCAGTCCATGAGATTTTTTAGGTATTCTGTCAAACAGTTCACGTGCCTGGTTAATGCTTCCACTTTTTGCTTGAAAGTTTATAATATCAGACAAAATTCCTCTATCCTTTATGCTTCGATGGATGTCCATACTGTTCCAAAGCTCCCATTTTGGCATGGGCAGGGAGGATGCTAGCAAAGGTTGTGGAATTTGGCTTTAAACCTGACAATTGCATTTGCTTGGAAATTTCTAAAGCCTTTTCAGCAAATCCATTTTGTGCATATCCGAGACCACATCTCTTTGAGGCACCTTGTCAAACACTTCACATGCCTTGTCTATGCTTCCACATTTTGCATACATGTCTACCCGGGCAGGTGCAACTACATCTGAAAAAAATTCCCTTATCCCTTATGATATGATGGATGTCCATACCCTGTTCCAAAGCCCCCATTTTTGCACAGGCAGGGAGAATGGTAGAAAAGTTTGGAGTCTGGATTTACACCTGCCAATTGCATTTGCTTGAAAGTTTCTAAGGCTTTGGACATCCTGTTGATTCAGAATAACATTTATCTAAGCGCAATAACCTACAGGCTTGACGCAGAAGAATGGGACATGGATGACCTCTTCGGCACACACCACCTACAAATACCAGTTCCACTCCACTGGCATTTCAGACCGGGCATAGGGGAAAGCGCCTCTACAATTGTCAATGGCTCTCAAACAAAATAGTGGACATTGTTTGGTCATTTCGAAGTAGAAAGAACTTCCCAATCCAACGAAACATCAATTGAAGGCCGCTTTGACACGAAGCAGAGCTTCGGATTCGTAGGAAGGACATCTGTTGGGCAATAATCGATGGGACACAGAAGAGGGAAAGAAGAAGAGATGAAAGTGTGAAATGAAGAGTATAGAGGAGAGGTTGTGTAAAAAGATGGAGATGGCCATTCTATTTGCGATGCAGAAGGGGAATGTAGTTTGTTGTTTGTTGTACCAGTTAGTCTATCGCTGTCTGCACCATTAAAGCTTGGCTATTGTAGCGCAGGCTGGGAAAATAACGGAGCTGATATCTCTCCCAAAAAACGTTAATAGTAAAGGAAATTAACCGGTAAAGCAAAAAGTAACCGCTAAAATCATCACCGAGATTTTCACCGGCAGCGGAAAATTTAACAGTCCAAATCAATTCAATCGTCTCCCGATGTGACAGAGCCGTTGATCAGGCAAATGAGCTTTGGTCTATTTCAAATAGGTAATGCCTTCGGCGTAATTATAAATTTTGATAAAAATAGGTTTTTATTTATAATTTTAAAATCTATTAGGACTATGATGTTCAAATTTTTGGAACAAAATTTTAAATATTTAATGTATAAAATTTTAAAGTTTTTTAATATAAAATGAATATAGATTCTTTTAAATAAATCTTTAAATTTTAAACCTTTTTAATATAAAATGAATTAGATTCTTTGAATGTAATGTTTGTTTAATTTTTTTGAGACCAGGAATTTTAAATGTAAATGTTAGATCTTTAACTTTTTTTTTTAAAGATAATTTTTTGAATAAAATGTTGATTTTTTTTTTTTTTTTTTTATAAATTTTAGTTTAATATATTCAAAATATTTCAAATATATTTCTAATTTAAAAATATATTATAATAAAAAAATATTTTTTATTTTTTTCAAAAATATATAAAATTTGTTCCTCAAATTGTATTCATTGTATTTTGGATAGTAGACTTTGGTCAATATATTTAATTACATTAATATTCTTGGAAAAATAATATTTAGTTTAAATTAAAAAACTTACCTTTTTAATGATGTTAGTGAGAAACTTTTCTTTATGTTATTTAAGAATGTCATAACTAATTAACTCACTGCAATAGTACTAATAATGTAAACACTTGAATAAATATAATTATTTAATATTGAAATCTTTAGATGGATTCCTACAGTCTAAAAAAAATCTTTAGATGGATGTATTTAAGATAACTATATTATGTTAGTTTTTTGATATTTTAAATATTTTAATTTTGATCTCTTGATTTTTATTTGAGATATTTTAGGTAAGTGTTTTAATTTTTAACTTTATTTTAAAAAAATTAAACAAAACATTTTATTCAAAAAAATTATATTAAAAAGAAATATGATAAAACATATTAAAATCTTTATTAAAATATTAAGAATTTATAATAAAATATATAGTTTTTAATTTCATATTTTGAAGTTAAAAATCAAAACATTTACCTAAAATCTTATACATTAAAGATTAAAAAATCTTATTCAAAAAAAAAAAGAAACATTATGTTCAAAGAATCTATATTCATTTTATATTAAAAAAACTTAAAAATTTTATACATTAAATATTTAAAAAAAAATTCAAAAATTTGAACATCATAGTCTTAATAGATTTTTAAATTATAAATAAAAACCTATTTTTATCAAAATTTATAATAATTTATCCAAATTTATCACTTTTCATTTAAACATTCTCTTATCCGAATTAATTAAGTAATATTACTATTATTTAATTAATATCCTTAATTATGCCAAATCCCTAAAGTATTAATTAAATACCTTACTCTCCTTAATCCCCTTTATTACATTTATTTAATTCCTGACATGTCATTTTCATCTAATCTCTTCATTAAGAATAGTTAAGCTTAATTAGTACCTTAGTCAACTTTCTCCATCTCCCAAGAATTTTTAATTCCTTTTTATTCATCAAGGCTCATCTCTTCCCCATGTAAATTTTTAATTCACTCATATCTTCCCCATGTAAATTTTTAATTAACTTTTATTCCTCCTATAATCCTCTTTTCCTATGAATCTTCTAGAATCTTTGACTTGTCACATCAAGTCACATGTGACAAATCCCACCTTTTTGGAAACCCTCTTTTATCCACTATATTTTTTCAAACATGTGAATTTTTAATTCACATTTATTCCTCCAAATAATATTCTCATCTCCCAATGTACTTTCAAGGTACATGTCCTTCCTCCACATCATGTACTCTCTTTCCACATCGCCTACACATCATCTCACCCTTAACCATCTCACATTCCACATTTCAAAATGTGAGGGCTTGTGAGCTCTCAACTCATCTTGACCCTTCATATTGGTTTTGTTGGATAAATCTCAATCATTGAATTCTCTAGAGAATTCAAGTTTCTCTATAAATACCTCCTCCTCTAAGGCATAAAAAAAAACACTTAGTCATTTTGCAACTAAATGCTGCAAAACACATAAAAATCAAGGGCCAATTAAGGAGTTTCAGCTGTAAAGGGAAGGTATAAC
>VDFB02154404.1:0-14834 GCA_007258455.2 Sequoia sempervirens | reverse complement strand
GAGGTTGAAATAGAAGAAATAGGAAGACCAAATAGAGAAAATCCCTTTAATAGAAAAACTTAAGACAAAGTGTACATTTTTCAATATAACAATATCTTTATGATTTCCAAAACAAGAACAAGAAAAAATGCAAGGAAAGCCCAGAATATGTATTGCCAATATGCAATTGACAGGGATGAGTGCATTGCTAGAAGTGCGGAGCCTTCAAAAGGCCAGAAATAAAAGGGCTGCTAGAATGAAACCATAAACATTTGGCAATGATAATTCAAATGAAGCTCTTGAAAGCTTACAGGTGTTTTACAAGGAAATGTTTGTACTTTATAGTAAAGAAATCCCCAATAGAGAGTTCAAGTTACCAAGCGTTGTGTTTAATCCAAAGAATTAAAAGATGTTCTATCACACCTGACCTGATATCTCCCTATTAGAGAGCTATTATAAGAGTGGGATTATTATTATAACTCACCATTACAAGCTGGGAACAATACAAAGTCATTGAAAGATATACTGAAACACAGTTGACACCCGGAAAAGCATCATCTTTCAACATTACATCTATGCACAAGAAAAAAATCTCTTTCGAGAAACCATGCAAAACCAAAACAATGATACTTTTAATGTTTATTTTCTCTGATTTTGGATTAGATTGTGTAAAATTTTTGCATCAACGTTTTGGATCACACTCCGTGATCCATCATCAGGATGAAAAGCAAAGATCTCAAGGAGAAAATGTTGATCAGAAATTTGAAAATGAGCAAGGTATTCTAACTCTTTGTTGCCTTAAGAGTGCTGCCAACCTGGAGTTATTCTGCCCCTTGACACTATGATTATGGTTTGTGAGGGACGTATCTGAGGTTTTAGGAGATGATTTACAAGTTGGACACCATCAAACACATGAAACTTAGAATTCTCCAAGCTGTTATCCATGCCGACTCTGACCGTTTTCAAGAGAGGAGCGCTTCTCAGAATGCAAGACAAGAATGCCACATAACCTTCATAGTATCCCTCACGTGCATCAATATTCAGAATTAATGTCTCCAACTTTCCAAGCGATAGGGTCAACTGTGCAAGTTCCTGCATTTGGTTCTGAGAAAACCCTTAGAAGCAACAAAAAGAGCCACAAGAAATAATTTCACTACCATTTGAACATTTTACTTTGATAAAAAATGAAGGTAAGAGGCCATGTTTTACTAAAAGATCATTTCAACTTTGATTTCAAACAATTTTAATAGAATGTTGTAGTATACTAAACTAATTTAACTTGAGACTGGAGGAATTTATTATCCATTTTGTAGGCCATTCACAATGTGATACCATCAAAGTACGAAGAAGACAACATGATCGTACAAGCAGCTCAAATGCCTCTTCACTGAGCTCCACTTTTTCAAGATAAAAGGGTTAAAAGTTGAGAGAAACCATGAAGAAGGGCAGGCAGCTTTGTCATCTTAAAATTCTTGAGAGACAGAGACGTGATTGTCTCGCATGAATATATAAAGATGAAGAATCTTCACTGTTTTATGATATATTTTAAAATGTATATGCTTTCACATTTTTTGAAATACAAGAACAGTCGTCGGGTAATGCTAGCTGTTCACAGGTAAAGACAAGTTGGCTCTAGCAACTGCAAGCAATAATCTTGTTAATTATACTTACAGTTGTATTGTGAGGAGTCAATTCAGAAACTACCTTCTTCTTTCTGGAATGATTACAAATAGAATCGTAAAACTCGAGGGAAAAGCTCAGGCGTGGTAAACGTGTCCATGTTCTATACCATTTTCGAGAAACAGCAGAAAAGCGAACCACTTCTTTGAGAGGAAGTCTTGTAAGAATATGAGAGCAGAACAGCTCCTCTGGAAAATCCATCAAAGGGTTTCTTTTACTCATACTTTAACAGGCATGATCAATTCCAAGAAATATGCTTTGCCTATGGGGTACTGGAGCCTCTCGTCCAAATCGTTTTCTAAGGGGATTACACGGTCATGAATGATGGGCTACTGGGCGGCTGGTCTCTCTCACACGCCTTGCCTGCCGACTGTACAGTACCCAGTGCACTGTCAACATGCAAATGCTCATTGGTCGCTTAACGTAAACGTTTAAATTTGTTATTCATAGTAGGCGGGAATGCAGCACGTCTACTCTTCTTCATCTTTTGCCTCTTCGTCTCCCTCGAAGCTTAATCAATTTACCCCTTCGTCTCCCTCTTGGTGTTTATTTACAATATTTTTTTGAAACAATTTTCTGTATAGATTGAAGAGGCCTAGAGATTTCTGTATTATGTCGGGTAGCTAGGGTTTTAAGTATGATTTTTTTTGGTGATGCTTACTGAAATTGGGAAAATATACTTTGAAGCTATGTTTATGCGATGTATGTATTTTAATTTTGTTGCAGTGGTCGCATTTTGTCGAACCGATTGTGGAAGTGACGCTAAATTGTACATGTTTGTGAAGAATTGGCTATGCATCGACTTGTTTGATTTTTTCTAAAGTTAAATTCTGTTCTTTTATCATTTTGTTGTTAATTGCACGTTGTGTAATCTTGCCTGAAGCTTGTTTTTACAGGATCCATATTTATTATGCTGTTCATGGGTTTTTGTACGAGAATCCCCCCTTTGTTATTACTTACCGACAATGAAGATTACTGAGATGCAAGAGGTTATTGCACCTTATATTGCTATTATTTCCTAATTTTAATCATTGGTCACAATTACATAGTACAGAATGAAAGCAAATAAAATGTGGAGTTGGGCTAGGTTGCTCTTAGATTTGTGATTGAAAGCAAATGAAATGTGGATTTGGCTTGGCTGTTTAGTTTGTGATGCAGGCTGTAAACAAGTATTTTTAGTGTCTGTTGTAAACAAGGAGCAATTTTTAGTGCCTGTTGTAAGTGGCTACTTGGGGATAAACAATCAATTGGTGGAGTATATTTCTGCAGCTGTCATTGCCCGTGCTACAGGTTGGACACTCTGCCTTTCACCATTATTGAGAGGCCCTTTAAAACATCAAGGTATTTAATTCAAGTGCTTCGATCATGTTGTCGAACCTGAAACAATTAATGTTCTAATTTGAATTTCAGCAAGTTCACTGACAAAGATGGAAATGATTGTGTATATTTGTTGGGGTATCAGTTAATACTACTTGGAACGCTGCAGATCTTGTAATGAGCAAGGTCATACACCAGCTAAGTAGTTTCTCGTGCAATTTATGCTTAACCTAACAAGCATTCTTGACAGGGGCAGCAACTTTTCATAAGATATAAACAAGATCTACGTTTAATAGTTAAGATCTATGTGTCTAATGCATTTTCTTCATTATTTAACAGTTAAGAATTGGTAGTTCTGTTTAATAGTTCCCTACTTGAAATGCTAAGTAGACTGGTATGCTTACTTACTTCAATACTAAAAATGGGTTATTGTTTATACCGTTCTTGCATTTTGTCAAACAATTGACGTGCGTCATTCAGTATTTGGTTTTGAGCATGTTCTGCAATCATCGCATTACATGACACAACATCCGACATTGGTATTCTGTCAAACAAGTAACGTGCTTCCTCTACCCTCTCAAACTGACTATACTCTGTAATCACTAAATTCCATGAAACTACATCCTTTTAGGGTATCTCGTCAAACAATCGCTGAGCATCATCAATTTTCCCAGCCTGAACATACACCATATTCATGGAGTTCTATACGACCAGATTACTTTCAGGCATTCTGTCAAAAAGATCGCGTACAATGTCTAATCTTACATTTTGTGCATAGCCAGAAATCATCAGAGTCCACGAGGTGATATTTTTCATTCCTTTAGGCATTTGATTGAACAATCTACATGCATCATCTATTTTTCCATTTTGCACATAACTTGTAATTATAGTACTACAAGAAACTTCATTTCGTCCAGGAATTGTATCAAAATGAAAACGAGCATTATCGATTTTCCTCTTCTGAGCATAACCCGAGATCATTGTATTCCATGATTCAGTATCTCATTTAGGCATTTTGTTAAACAGTTCCCTTGCTGTCTCAATCCTCCCATTTTGGGTATACCCAGAAATTGTCAAGTTCCAAGCATATATATCTGGTTGGGGATTTGATTGAAAAGCTTACGTGACTCTCCGATTCTATCGCTCTGGGTATATCACTTAAAGTCTCCGTTCCAAGAGATTTTCTTTTTTTTGGGTAATCTATCAAATAGGCAACAGGATTCCTGTAATCTTCCATTGTGCATAGAGGCTACAATTATTGCATTCAAGGAAACTACATCTCCTTGAGGCATTATATCAAACCTTTTTTGCGCATCTCCCAATAATCAATTCCAAGCAAATCCTGCAATAACAGAGTTCCAAGTAACTATATCTGGTTCAGGCATTTTGTCAAACATTAGGCGTCAATCTGCTACTCGGTAGGTTCGAAAACAACTTACAAGTTTGTTATTCCATGGAGACCGTTTATCTTCAAATTACAACCCTAGGTTTAATGCTTTTGACCAAAACTGTACACACATGGAAATGGACAACATTGCAGCATTACAAGCGCTTCACTATAGCCAGAGGCCTTACAATTTACAGAATTTTAACATATTTATTGAATGATATATTCAGAGTTTTAACATATTTACATACATTATTAGTGAAGAGCTTCCAAGGTATGCAATAATCTAGATATTTATGTATTTTAATCAAAGTTAATTTATGTAGTATTTGGTTCATGATATTAATTTATGAAGTTTTTAGTTAATTATTTTTTGGTTGATAAGATTATCTATATGTGTTTATGGGTCATCCAATAACATCTATAGATTTTTTTATTAGTTTATATCATTATATTAAAATAGTGAAGTTAATGAATTAAATATAATAGAAAGGTTTGTTTTGTCATATATCTTGTAAATCAATTGTAACGTACCCATAGTCTTTTATGTTACTTATAACACAACACATAGTTTAAGAGGTATGAGTAAATCCATAGCCTATGTTCTCATTGCACTCCATTATGAATGAGAACACAGATAATAGAATCTCATTATTCTTAATTATGCTATTGATTTTCTAAAGGAGTATGTAAGAACTAAAACAAAATTGACATATTGAAAAAAATACTAATTATAAAGCAACTTATAAGTAAATACATAAATTAAAATATATATTTAACATTGCACAAAATATGTTACACACACATATCAACTTTTAACACAAGCTAAAACTACTTTATTCCAATAAATTCTAAAAATTAATTACTAGAAAAATAATTTTGATCAAGTTGTTGCCCACAGATTGTGATTCCCTTTGTTGTCACTTATACAACATGACCCAATTTCTTCTTAAAAGAAGACCCACCTTTTCAACTTCCATAACTTGTATTCCCTTTGTTGTCACTTGTGCAACACACCTTGAATTCTTGGAAAAACAAGGTCCACCTTTTCAACTTCCATAAATTGCATTCCCTTTGTTCTCACTTGTGCAACACACCTCAATTTCTTCTAAAAAGAAAAAAATAACATTTTATCTTTCGTAAGGTGGATTCCCTTTGTTGTCACTTGTGCAACACACCTTGATTTCTTCTTCAAAAAAATCCACCTTTTCAACTTTCATAAGACAAATTCTCTTTGTTGTCACTTATGCAACACCCTAATTTCTTCTAAAAAGGATAACCACATTTTTATCTTCCATAAGTTGGATTCCCTTTATTGTCACTTTTTGCAACACACCCAAATATCGTTTGAAAAGAAGACCCATTTGTTTAACTTCAATTTCTTTTAGCCAAAATTTATACATGATCCAACAAGTTAAAAATGATAAATGGTTCTATTGAATAACATTTATTGATTTCCACGATCTCATAAAGATTTAAGAACTTTTAAATTTGACTCTTGAAACACTTGCAACTTTTACAAACTTTTTATCCATCACTTGAACTTTTAAGGTACTTCCCTAAGAACATGAAAAATTGACTCTAACAAAGAAAATACATGAGGATGCAATCAAACTCAAGCAAAATCCTAAATTACAAGTAGGCACTATGTGGAAAAAAATGTTTGTATTTTATTGAAAAATGGATCATGGATGCAAGACACAAAAATAGTCTATTATAGAAAATCAGTGTAGTAAAATATTAGAATAATGTATAGATACATGTTGTTATAATTTAAATATTTTATAGTTATCATAAATATATACGATTTTCAAATATTACATTGAAATATATTAAATTATTTATATTTTGTTAAAAATAGTTTTAGAATATCCTCTATATATATGTGTGTGTGATAAATGAAATAAAAATAAATAAATAGATTATATATATAAACATAATGATTTTGGTCTATTATATTTAACTATTAGAAAAATTCTATACATTTATGTAATCAACATTCACAGATATTAATGAATGTAATTGAAAAGGAAACGGAATATCTTTTTAGTGTAATTTAGGACATTCTAAGTAAATGTATATAATGAAGCACAACTTAAGATCTAGATTAATTAGTTTATAGTTTATGATATGGAAATTTGATTGTTGGTGTGAACATGGGACTTTATCCAACCACTTAGACTTTAATACTTATTCACACCTTGGGACTGCTTAATTTTTCTTCTTTTTGTCACAATTAATAGAATTTAGACACTTGGTACAATTTTGTTAGTTTTAGGGATTTTTCCCTTACTAATAAAGCAAGGTTATTCCCATTCATACTATCGTTGTGTAATTCTTTTTAAGGAAAATAATAATTTGTCTTTGTAGGTCTCATTAGTGGAAGGTTTTTTAGACATTGTTGGTAATTTTTTGTACATTAGTTTTCATCAATCCTCCAACATAGTATTAGAGCACATAATTAGTAAGCCCCTTTTCAAAATATGAGGGCACTTGCCTTAGGGTTTTATAGAAGGCCTCTTGGAAAAAACATTCCTCACTATTGCATCTAGAATCCCTAATAAAACTAAATTTAATTGTCAAATTATCAAAAATCAAAATAAAAATTTATTTAGACAATTATTTCTAGGGTGCTAAATTTTGTGCACAAAATTTCATACTATAAATATTCATAAATATTTATATGTTGTTGTATTCCACCATATTGTATGTTGTAGGCTCTATGTCAAAATTTTCTCTATTGCATAAGTTTTTGGTGTTGAAAATAGATGTAGTAGTGACATTTTTGCATTTTCTGGTGTCTCATGGTTTGTAATGAGGTTGAGGGTTTCCAACAGTTGGCCTTTAATTTACTAGCTACCACTATTTTAACCAATACTTATAGTTTTAAGGCCCTCATCACCTTATTGACTAGAGGCCACCTATCTTTCCACTAATGATCGAAAAAATCTCATGCTACCTTTTGAAGAAATGCCTCCCATGTTTGAAACCATTGTATCCAACTCTATTGGTGATAAAAACCATGTTTCTACCTTTTCTTGACCACTTCACCCAACAACCGCTATTGATCTACCCACTAGTTGACCATTGATAGATCCACTTGGACAACACCTAGTCATTATTGAGTCACTGCCAAGATGAGTTATTGCTAAGATGAGTGACACTACAAACTTGCTACTATACAAACCACCATAAGGTAATCCAATCCTAGATTTATTTCCACAAAGGAGCTATTTTTTTAATAACTTGGGTATACAAATTTAATTTTTTTATTCAAGGTAAAATGAGATACTAGACTTAAAGACGCTAAAATCAATCCCCCTTTCACACATTAAAATTTTGGGAACAGGTAAGATCACAAGGGGGATTAGTTGGGTAACATCTTGAAAGGAGAGCTAATCAACCTTGGACTAGTTTCCTTTTTGTGTTGTTGTGGAAATTTATTGAAATATTGAATGGATGCAATGATGTTTCTCAGCTAATTGTACAAAATGTAGCATTCTAAGATGAATTACATAAAATCTACAATTGATAACTGGAAAAAATATTTTAGATCTAGAAAAGGTAGATAAAGAAGCACGCATGATGTAAATTTGAGGTCAAACTGGCTAGTCAAGGGTGTGGGGTGTCCTTTATTAGGATGATCCCATTTGAATTTTGATTGCACAAGACTAAAGCTCCCTATAAATGGTCTTTGATATTTCGAGCTAATTGTCAAAACTTTTTCTGTCAATAATAAAATTCAATTTTTGTGACTTGACAACTTGTAAGGAAAGAATGAACAGATGAGAAATTGGTCCTAAATATTCCTCCAAATTCTTTAGATCTATAAACCTACACACATTTAAGAAGGAGAAGAGTTGTGTTGTATAGGGGCTTAACTAAGTCAAACTCCAACTTTGGTATTTCTACCTCCATAATGGCTAAAATGATATGATAAGAGAGCTTACCCTTGGTTGGGTAGAGGTTAACAAATAAAAATGTACAATGACTAATAATTTGTGACAAATCACCACTTAGATTTGATCTCCTTGATAGATTGAAGTCATACTCATTGTGCTTTCAAGGATAACTTGTAGCTTGATGTTGAATTATTGCAAGTGTTAGTGTTTGAAAACATGAAAGCATAAAAATATGAACAAACCCACAAAAAAATTGACATGATGCTTGATTGATGTAAATGTTGCAATAAATATAATAATGTTTGATCTTGACTACTCTTAAACTACTTAATTGTGCTCTTGATTTTTAGATCTCCTTAGAAAATTTCCATTATTATTATTATTTCAAATGGTTAAAATACTTTATATTTATATGCAATTCTTCTAATTTCCCTGAAATTAAATCCTGAAAGTAGACTTAAAGCTCTAGATTTCTAAATATTAAAATACTGCTAATAAAATATTTGAAATTTAGCCAAAATAGGCTAGTCGAGTGCATGGGGTTCCCTTGCCTTTCCCTATTCTTTTGGGGGCCATTTTTTTCAATGTGTTTCTTAGTATTTCATTTCTATTCACCCTTTTAAGTTTTTAAAAATCATTATCAGAAAGGAAAATTAAATGCACTTGATTTAATCGAAGCACTTAGGAGGGAGCTAAACCTAGTGTGAAATTATCAATAGTGACAATTTATTATGCTACATTTAGCCCCCACTTTAGTGATAGTATGAACTTACACTTAGAATCACACTATGGTAAGGATAAGTCAAGATGGATTCAAACATCCAAACACTGAAAAGATAAGACAACATCAAACCTAGTGGAAACTCTAGCCCCTAGCTTCAAGACCCTATAATGAGACAATATAAGAATAATGCAACATGACATAATGCAAACACAATGGAAATATCATGTCAAAAGGTTATGGCAATCATAGTCTAGTAGGCTCTGGAAAAATCCCACTAGGATCCATACCCAAGGCATTCATGAATCACAAGCTAATAAATTTTGATGTTTGCTAGGTGAGCCATGAAATAAAGTATCACAAGCTAGTGAAGGCCAATATTCATGCTAGGTGACCTTTAACAAGAAATGATATAGGCTAGGGAAGTCAAATATTCACTAGGTGAATCTCTGTTAAAAGTTGCAAATTGAAAACACACAAGGGCTAGTGAAGTCCAATATTGGTTAGGTGTGTTCCCATGTCAACCATACCATAATTATAATCCCAAAATTTATGATAATATTGTACCAAAAATAACCAATATGCCATAAACACATCACTAAATTTAACGTGTATGAACAAAGTGAATCACATAGTGGAATGCATGCCCCCACCTTAATTTAATTGTAAAACACTGTTTGTGAGAAATTTCTTTAAGGTATTATAAAATAACATGTGCAACATGATAAGGATCATGAGAGCTTAAATGGAAAACCCTATGCCAATGACATGTACCCACTAAATCTAACTAATGACAAGGGATTACCCCCAAGATAAAGGAAATGATAAGACACAATAACACATAAGGGATCCATCGATTTGAGGTTAGTATCAATCAAGGATCATATAACATGATGATTTCTCTCGGGATTGATATCATTCCCCAAATACATATGAAACTATGCCCAAAATGGAGGAATGACATATGAAGACAAGAAAGTTTTTAGGATCAACGTGGAAGAGACCTAACACTTTGCATCATTCCCAAAAGGAAACAAAAAACAACAATGTTCACAATTGTAACAAAGGGGGACCAACCAAGTTCAAGGACCTAGGTCAGGAAGAGCCAAGAGCGGAAGGCTATCTTAACTTACCTCAGCTTAAAGGGGTGTTAGGAAATGTGAGACGAGAATGATTAGGACTATAAGGTCCTTAAATCACTCTGCAGACCCAAAACACAGAATGGGGCTAGACAAGCTGGTTTTCGGGTTTAACACTGCACCTTAGGAAGCTCTCTACCTGAGTAAGAAAGTGCCGTTACGGGACAACAGTGCGACGCGCTGGAGTCCCTATGATCAGAGGACTAAAGAGACAATGTTAAATACTAGAAAATAGACTAATGACCTAGGTAATTACTTCCAAAGGGCAAAAACAAAGCTATGAAGTAGGAAAGATATACATGAATATGATAAAGTAAATACACAAGAGTTAATGTGGCAAGAAGAATCTCATAGAGGTACTCGTTCGCCAGCTAGCTCCAAGTAGCACAGCCACCTACACAGAATGAAGAGGAAAATTGTTGGGTGGCTGTATAGGGGCTTGCCTCAGTCAGACCCCCATTTAGGTGTTTCCACCTCCACGGACATCCAAGATAGTGATAGTGGAGAAATATATGATAAAGAAAGAAATGGAGTAAAGAATACAAAAGCACTACAAAAATAGTAGGGTGCTACCCACCAAACTGTAGAGGAGAGTAGAAAGCTTACCACCTCCACCAAGAGATCACTAGATAATGGAGGAGAAAATGAGAGGACTCAAGCCTCTACTGCAATGGTGTTGGTTCCACACTTGCTCTACGGAGTTGGCAGAGTGTTGTTGCTATTGCTATGGAGTGCAAAGTGTTGCTTGAAAGCTGAAAGTGAATGCTAGAATGCTTGGAGAGTGTACTAAAGGTCACAAAGAGATGAAATGAATGCTTAAGCTTGTGAAGAAGATTGAAATGCACGAAAGAGTGAATTTGAAGGATAGAATGAAGAAAACAACCATATTCAGGTTGGTTAGTCGAAGGGCACATTACAAATCAACTTCCAATGGGAAGTGTAACACCTCTGTAGGCTCCAAATGTAAGAATCTGCTAGGGACGTAAGTGTGCCACGTAGACATTTGTGCGTCGCACTAGTGTCCTCGACAGTTATTCCTCTACAGACAAACAAAACGTCCACCCAGTGGAATGAAGGGAGTGGGCTTGTGTGGAATTTAGCCTTCGAATTTGGTTTTCTAAAGTGAAGAAGGGAAAAGGGGAATTTGCATAAGAGGTGCAAATTCACTCCTATATATTTTTTCCCCACTCTAGCGAGCACGAATACTGATGAGTGCTTCGGTAAAGTAGATTAGAGAAGTAGCAGAGTTAGAAATGTATATTTGAATCGTCGAGGAAGTAGACCATGATCTGGTGAATTGGAGAGTGTAGGACATGAAAAGGACTTCATAGCCTTGAAAAACTATGAGGCTAAAGAATGAAAGGGTCTTACAGGCTCGCAAATCTGCAAGGAGGCAACCTCCAATATCTCTCACATGAAGGAAGCCCCATGAAGAAAGCGCATCACAGGCCTACAAACCTACAAGGAAGGTGTTCCCATAGAACTCTCACATGGAGGATACCCAGAAAAATCACCTTATAGACCTGCAGACCTATAGGGAAGGTGTCCTTCAAGATCTCTTGCATGAAGGAAACCTAAGAAAGCACCTTACAAACTTGCAGACCTGTAGGGGAGCCACCCCCAAGATCTCTCACATGGAGGAAACCAAAGAAAGCGGACTCCGCAAAGTTGGAAAGCAGCTTCATAGGTGCACCTGTAAAGTGACATGTTTACCTGCAGATAGAACATTTTAGAAAGCGGCCATGCAGGAAAGTAGGCAGATAGTCGTGCAGACTATCAAAATTTTGGAAAAATTTCAAAGGGGTCCCTTGGGAACCCTGGTGTGAAGAAGGGGTCCACTAAAGGGACACACTATTTGAAAGAGCGAAGGAGATGTCTCTTTCTCAAATTGATTCATCATCAAGGAATCCTTTTGAAAGATGTTCACTTCATCAAGGAATTTGAAAGGAAGAATATGCCCCCACATGAGGGGAAGACCAAAGTTGTTCCCACTTCGTAGGAAGGTTCTCAAATTATTTATTTATGATCCAATGATGAAGGAAACACATTCCATTAGGGTTTCAAGTCTTGGAATGCGATTATTTGAAAAGAGGTTTATGAAGATTCTCGAGAAAATATTCATTGGCAATGAATGCATTTTCTGAAAACCAAAATGTTGAAGAAGTGGAATTGTCACACATGAGAGGGACAACTCAAGAAAAGAAGAGATAAAGATAAAGGAAAAGTGAAAGACAAAAGTAAACATGAACAAAGGGCACAGGGGTAGCTTGATATTTCGGGGTCAAAACTGCTCATAAATATATATATGTATAATAATAGTATATAAAATGAACTGTCATCAACCCCCTACTATATCAGACCATGTGAAGAATGCACAAGAAGATAAAGTAACAAAAAAAATTTGGGTCAACATGGAAGGGAAGCCTAAATGGCCCCAACACTTTGCATCATCCCCAATTTATGAAAAATTAAGTCACAAACATTGAAGAATGATGATACAAATAGAAGAAGGTTTACGACACAAAAACCACACCTGTGTCCAAGCACCAACAGGGGTGATGGGGGTCATCTAGGAACACCTAGCATGATCACGGGGGAACACATCACAACACACACATACATCTAATCTAAAGATAAAGAAGGGGTCTCCTCCTAACACTGATTGACCAAGAGGTCGTCCGCTTCTCACTCTAGATCATTGTAGGGGGAAGGGGGATGAGCTTGCAGTGGTGGAATGTTAAAAGGAGGAGCATCCAACACTCCTACAACAAGGGATAAGGAAGAGGGCCCCGCAAGGTCTTCTCCATCGAGTTGTTGTGGAGCTAAGGTTAGTGATTTCGTGAAGATCACCGATAAGGATAGAACCTCATCCAAAGAGTTAACTAAACATGCACTTCGCAAGAGTTCCATGTCTTACCTCATTGGACAGTGAAGGTTGCGCCTAAGGTTCACCGAGTGATTTGGGAGTGGCGACAAACTCAGGGAAGCTGGGATTGGTTCTGTCACTAGTATAGAACAAGCCAACACGATACCACCTTATAGAGAAGGTGGAATCCTCTTATGCACTTCATTGCTAGAAGGACTACTCTCTACCTTCTACTTCGTCGGAGGAGGTGAAATCCCCATAAGCGAGGCAAGAAATGCAAAGGAAGAGGAGGTGGAAAGAACCACAATAGATATAATTGAGGTGTTCATCGTATCTATGGGCTTCAAGAAAGGAGGGACATTCAAAACGAACATCAATAGAGGTGGCTCCACTGAAGGAGTGATGAACACCTGCACCTTTTTAAGGTTAGGTGCATTCATACTCACAACGGAAGCTAGAAGCAATACAAAGCTAGTTTGAATGGAAGCAGAGGGGAGGAGAGAGGAGGACACGGTAGGAGGCCCTAATATAGGGGTGGTTGTCTCCTCTTCCTTCCTCTGTAATGTGGCTTGCTTAGCCATGAGAGCCTTTCTCCGGTGCTTACACTCACATGCAAGGTGGTTTTTGTGACTCTTTGAACTAGAGGTTGGAGGCTATGAAGGAAAAAAGGATCCTTCTCATCCATGGGAGTGTCCATTACAATTGTTTTTGGTGGAGGAATGGACTCCTGAACGAGGGCAGGAGGAATAGGTTGAGAAGAAATGGGGGCAGTCAGCTCAAATGCCTCGGCAACAGTTCTCTTCTCGTTCACTACTTTGGGAGTAGGAGTGGTAGGAGGTTACAGAGGTCAAGAAAAAGAGGAATCTCCATGGGGACCTTTCTTCTTGTTATACTAAACAGTCCTAGGCTCTGTAGGTAAAACAGGAAGTTCAAATGCAGGATGCTTGGGCTTTCGCCAAGTGGGCACCATAGGATTCTCTTGCAGACGCAGAACAAAATCTGATGGCACTTCAGTGGGGCAAGAAAAAGCATCAAGCTGAACAACAGAAGAGGAAGAAGGAGGATCTCGGGACCAATTCTCTTCTTCCCTCCTACATGCCTTAGCGGTATCACTGTCAACTTTTAAGCAAGCCCTATGTGAAACAACATAAGGCGACAAATGGTATCTCACTTTCAGCCTTAGGTGCCCTTTCTTATAATTTTGATACATTTGGTGTAGGAGGTCTGTCCTAGGTGAGAGAGGACTGACAGACGTAGGCCAAGAGTAATCCAAGGAGTAGTTATCATGAGCAACCAAAATTGTATAACCAGTGTAATGAATTACATGCACAAAACCCTTGTGGATAAATTTTAAACATTTATGCACGATCGAGGGTACTACATTCATAGCTACTAACCAAGGGATACCCAACTTCACCCTAAATAGTTCAAACCTAGGGATAATGTCAAACAAAATTTTCATGGAATTAGGTCCAACCAAGACTTATAGGATAATACTACCCAAAGGGGGTACAAAAAGTCTGTCATGCGTGTGGATGGTGCCCAAAGGGGCATCATACCCATCTTTATGCAAGACGTTGATTAACATGGTCTCCTTGGTTATGATGTTTACTTGAGACTTCGGATCAATGAGAACACCTGCTACAATGTTTCTGTTGATTCACATAGTGATGTAGAGAGGAGATGGTTCCCTATTAAAACCCATCAACAGGTCTTATGAAGTGAATGAAGGTTATACTAGTACCACTATCCACAGGCTACACAGAGGGGATAGGTTGATGTAGGAAAGAGGCCATTATGTACACTAGATGATACTTTCACAGAGTCCCTACAGGTTAAAGGA
>VDFB02154403.1:0-19798 GCA_007258455.2 Sequoia sempervirens | reverse complement strand
CCTCCATATTCTGTATTACTTTCGTTGTGTTACTCTTGCTGCACAATCCAAATTGTTCTCTCTGAGGACCCTCCTACCGTGGCTGCACCAAGTTATTTGTGAAAAATGTTGGTAGACTAGTCAATTTCTACCCTAGATTTCTGCCCATAACTCCTACCTTATTTAGCCCTTGAATGTTGGCCCTTACTGCACAAGGTTATATAATGTACGAAGACATGGAAAACTACCCCAAAAATTGGAATGCTTGGATATATGTTCATTCAATTTGTAACTAATAAACATAGCCCAATGAATTTTGGTAGGACCATCTTTCACATGTCCGATAACTTCATACATCCATGGCCCAAATTTACTAGCATCCTTGTTGCCCACCATTCTGCTCAACAAAGTTATCATGTCTTGAATATTCAGAATAACATCTGATCTTAATATATTTTTGGGTATTATGGATATGAGCTTGGTCTTGTCCTTTTCTCGAAATTAGGTTGACAACATAACCTTCTTGTCATTTTCTTCCATATTGGTGTATGCCCTTGTCGATTTCCGTATCTACAATATATTCATTGTTTTGAATATTGGGATTCCAAATGTATGAGCAATACCTCTAGGGTTAGGTCTATGTATACTCTTCCTTCCTTCAATACCACCATCCTATCCACATCATACCGTTGTATGCATTCCAAAACTAATTCTGGAGCATCTATTGCTTGTGGGAATCCTATTGTTAGGTGCAATCCACTTGCTACTATATTTTTGGCACATGGCTTGGTGTTAGGCTGCTAAACCCTCTCCATAAACTTATTTTCATTGAAATTTCCCAAGTGGGTGTTTGTTACCAACCCATATGTGGGAATTTCCTACGAAATGGGAAACTCGAGCTCATCCTTGGGCTACTTGTTTCTTGAACTCATGGTTTCCCCTGGTCCTTGCATGATTAGTATATAGATAATCTGTATACAAAGTAGGGTAAAATGTACCAATGTATTTTCTCTAGTTTATCCTTATGAAATTTCATTATCCATTATTGTTCATGCATAAAATTTGAGCTAATTCAATAAAATCATGTAAGCTTACTCAAAAATAACTAGACCAAGCATTGTTTTCATGGGTACCAGGTGCATGTGAAAGAATTTTCAAAACTCAACTAAAAGAGAAATCCCTAGTTTTATTAATGGCAACCTCGAGTCAGGATATAATTAAATGTTGACAGTTATGTCTTCTTGTAATTCAATATTTTACATGTCTTTACAACTTTAAATGGCATCTTGATTCTTGATGGCTTTTACAGGTGTCTTATCTTGTGCGTTGTGACATTTTGCAGAAGAAAGCAATACGTTTTATGTGATGAAAACTAGGTGTTTTCACCAACTTCCTTAATTTCTTTTAATTATTTTGCATTAATTACACTAGAAAAGTAAAATTATGATAGCTTAAGCTTCAATAATGAAGTTCTCGATTTGCACATTTTTATTTAATTCAAAAAGATTGCATGAGCATAGTCATGGCACACTTTTGGGTTTTTCACCCATTGCATGTATTGATGACTTAGAGACAATTTACACTTGACATGGAAGAACCATTCTACGAGAATTTCAACTTAAAACACCTGGCAATTTACTTTAAAAGAAATGTCGAGTTTTCCTTCTTTTTGAATTCTCGGGTATCAAGTAAGCTCCTGTTGTTTACAAAATGTTCGGGTGTGGGTTTAAGAAGGCGTTGGTGTAGTGCAAACGCACTTCAGGAAAAACATTTCTCCCACTTCTGGGTTCAAAGACTTTTATATTAATGTACGTGGGTTGGGAAAAGACTTGTGTTGGATAAATTGCTTAGTGGGAAAATTGTTGTATTTGCTTAACTTGCTCTTACTCTACTTAAGAAAACCCGATACATGAAAACCCAAAAAATCGATTCCCACAAGACTAAAGGATTTTCGAAAAATATTTATTGCTTCCCAAAACCCAAATTCAAGGCATTTTGGCTAAAAAAACATTGCTATTTTTAGTGAAAATCAGGTATTTGAACCAAATGTCACCCATTTTTACCATTTCCCCCCAAACCAAACAAAAGCAAGCAAAATGGAGAAAGAAAAAAGGGGGTTCCACATTTTGCGAAGGGAAAAATGTGGCGTGTTGTGAGACTACACAATAGTACCCCACTTCTTAGATTGGTAGAAATTAAAGTTCCAATTTTTTTGACAAAATTTTTGAAATCATTAAAAGTTTTGATTTGGTTGCTCAATTTTTTTTATTTTTCTAGGTTTTGATCATCACGCAGTTTTTATCATCCCAAAAAAATTCCAAGGCAAAAGACTTTAACAACTGAGAGTTAGGTGTGTTTTGGTTTTCATAGTGTTGAGGAATGATCATGAGGCTTGCTAAAACATATGGAAAATTATTTTAAAACTTTTCCAAAGTTTTAAATAATCATAAGAGATTTTTTCTTGGAATTCAAGTGTTGTTTTAGATTTAGAAAAGTCAAGTAAGTTTGGTATACATTTCAATGATTCTAACCTCATTTTCTCACATTTCACTAAATTTTAACCTTATGCTCACAATTTTCAAAATTTTAACCTTGAAAACTACCTTGCTCAATTTTTCAAAATTTCCAACTTTTGAGCATTTAAAAGAAAGAAAAGAAAAAGGTTAACCACTTTCAAAGAATACACAAATCAGGTTATGAAAGTGATTACAGATTTAAATCTTCATCTTCTGAGCGGTACTATCCCTGGCCTAGTGCCATTTGTATTTTAATTTGTAGTAGATGGCTCTAGGAAAATTCATCACCAGCAATTCACTGACAGAAAATTCACCGCCAACAATTCATCGTGGCGCGCTAGGTAAAATTCAGTGCTAAGTAAAATTCAGCGTGAGCAATTCACGCATTAATATTTTTTAATATATATTTCAAATTTTTTGATTTTATTAAAAATATTAATGCGTTAATTTTCAGCAACGGTGAATTTTCCAGCATAGTGAATTATTTGCGGTGAATTTACCTGTATGCTGTAGTATATAGGCTTACATTTCAAAGTCTCTCATGGCTGCTATATACAAGAAGGGACAAGAAGGGACTGGTAGTCATGGTAGTAGTTATGATTCGAAATGTACCTATCAGAAATCTTGAAGAAAAGTTTCAAGATGAGATCATGAAATGCCACGGCTACAGGGTGTGAACAATTATCAAACCTTGCAAACTCGGGTTAACATGCTTGCAAATATAGAAGAAGAGACTAAGATTGTAAAATATTTGATGGAGTACCTTGATGGTACCAAGATTGGCGCAAGATATCTACAAAATGGACTTCTTGAAAAGATTTTAGAAACTTTTAAGCAAACACAATTAGCAAGTGCAAGCCCGAATTTCACAACCTTTGCCAGCATTTCCCATACCTGTACCAGAGTGATAGTTTCAGAAGTTAAGGAGGTTAAATTGTTAGTAGATATGCTCTGGTTTGGATACATAAAAATTTGTAAACTGTAGATAATATGAAGATCTGTAGAGATATGGCTGCGAAGGAGGTATAATTCCAAATATAGAGGGCCTATTTCTATCAAATATTGTGAGCAGGTATATATGCAAAGGGTGAGAGGCAGTAAGCAGACCAAGGCAGCATGTGATTTCATGAGGAGCTTTAGAAACTTTTAGTTAAGGGATCCTGTAAAGTCTTAAGACCAAATGTCTCCACCGTTAGATGCACCACAAATTCCCACGCCATTTCATGGAGTGCAACAGTTTCTGCGATAAACTAGCTCAATGAAAAATCTAGTGCCACAAATGGAAGATTACAGACTTCAAGCAATGCAATTGGTAGTTATGTCTATAGTTTTATCTGCACACTCCATACATACATAAGACTTCTGTGACTGTAAGAAACTGTGGAGGCACAGTGAAGGTATGCCAACTGTTTGATAGAATGCCAAAAAGAAATGTTGTCTCATGAAATGATCTGAAATACATGGCTCGCGACCTATTCTAAGGAGTATTATTGCATAGTCATATGCACAAACAAATTTGAAAAAATAAAATTAGAAGCTTTTAAATCAAATGCAATTAGCAGGTGTAAAACCAGATTCCACAACCTTTGAAAATGTCCTCACTGCCTGCGCCAAAATGGGAGCTTCCAAACATAATGCCAAAAAATGGATTCGTTGGAAAGGTTTTAGAAAATTTCAGACAAATGCAAATAAGAAACCCGCATGAAAATGTGGAGGCGCGGAAAGGTACGCCAAATTATTGACAAAATGTCTCATAGAAATGTATTCTCATGGAATGTAATGGTTGTAGCTTATGTACCAAATGGATTTTTTTAACATGCTTTCAAAGATTTTAAGTTAATGCACTTGGAGGGAGCAAGGCCAAAATCCACAAATTGCACTAGCATCCTCCCATCCAGTGCGCTAGGATTGTGAACAGAGAGAAGGCATGTGAAATGTTTGTCAATATGCCTCAAAGAAACAGGGTTTTCTATCAATCTGAGATATGCACAAAATGTATTTTCTTCAAAAAAACTAAATTGAGCAATCTTTTCCAAGCATAGCTAATTGATAGCAATGTAAGGGGGATAAATTATTTGTATATCCAACCATTCTATAAAAGATCTAAGGTTTATACAACTAGCTGCCTAGTATCAAGACCTCTTTGTGAGAGTGTTTCAGATGGTTTTAGGAAAATTCACTGTCAGCAATTCACCGCGGTAAAATTCACCACCAACATTTCATAGCAAGAAAATTAGCCGCCATGACAAATTCATCTCAAGGAAAATTCACCACCAACAATTCACGGCTGCTGAAAATTCATCAATGAATTTGTCATGGCGGTGAATTTGCTTGATGCTGCTCCAGATCCAGATTGGTGCCTTACACTGTTTGAACCAGAAGGACTCTTGAGTTCTATATCAACCATTGAGTGTAGTTATTGGTATCCATTATGGACATGTGATGATTCATTTCAAGGAGCATGCTACAAGGCTGAAGCTTTGATTTGGACTGCTAATTATTTGGAATATCCTTCTTTTTACAAACGCTATTTTGTTTAATAAACAATTATATAGTTTTAGCCATGTTTGCTTCACAGTAGGGGTAGGAGGAACTGTCTTCTTAGCTTTCTATATTATTATTGATATTTGGAAATTTAGAATACCATTTCTATTTCTGAAATGGATATGGATGAATGCCATTCTCATCTTTTTCCTGAGAGCAAACGACATATTCCTGACCTTTATAAATGATTGGTATTATGAAGGAACTAATAATACTCTTATCTATTGGGTCCAAAAGCAAAGTTTTTCAATGCATGGAATTCATAAGTATTGTGTTCACTTCGTTTATGTTTATCTTTGCAAAGATATTATTTTGGGGCAATGCAATGAAGTCAATGGAAAAATTGTAACCTAGATTCCAAAAGGGAGATGGATATACTTTTTTCTCTTGATGAAATTAAATATATAAAGGAAAGGCATGCAACAATTAGCAAGAGTGCAATTCATTTCTCCAACAATCTTAGAACTTATACAATAGTTAAATGATAATAATGATGGAGCTATTTTGGAATATAAAGGTATTAGTATATTTTCATAATAAAAAATTATACATTAAATGATGTGAAAAAGAAGGAAAAATAATTACTCATCTAGCATCAAGATTTAGGAGATGACAATATTAATTGATTACTAAATGCATTTCTAGGGTTTTGATCAACATTAGTTTTCAAGACTCTTTGAAAACATGTTGAAATTGTTATATTGCTACCAATTCCATCTCCAAGGTTGTTGCAAGAGAAATTGTTGCAAGTTGTATGAATTGGTTCCATGGTTACTAACATGCACAATGTTTTTGTGGAGATTATTAGAGATGACAAGTGAAGAAAGTTATAAATATAAACTTGTGCTTTTATAAGATTTTTTATGACTTGATGAGTACACAAGAATTGATCATGCCTCATACAAACTTCCTTTTTATTCAAGAACCTTATATTCATGAAAGAAAAAGGTACTTAGCAAATGTAATTAGAGTGCATGTCCTTGAAGGTCAAGATGTTGAATGGTTATTATTTATTTCAATGATTGATGTATTGATGTATGGGCACATTGTAATACTTGATATTTTTCATCCTTACGGGGAGCCTAAGAATTGGCTATTCTTTTCAAATGGAAAGATTTAAGTTTTATGTTCTCAACTAGCTAGATGGTGAGATAGTTACAAGAACAAATGAAATTGAAAGAGACAGACAAGTACCTAAGCAAAGCTCATTACTCAAAATTTATAGGTTTCAAGTTGGCTTTTTGGAAAAGTGACTTATGTCACTTAATGTAATTAAAAGTTAAAAAATAAACCTTGTTTCTAGAAAAGTGATGTAAAGTATAACCAAACAAGGTTATTATTTTATAAACTTTTATATTCCAAAAAGGTAGTTAGTGGGTAGTTATAAAGTGGTTATAGGTTAGTTATTAGGTAAATCCTATAAATAGAAGGCTATTTCAAATCTAAGGGAGGGAATTTTACACAGGGGAAACTATGGAGAAATTTTCACAGGGAATTTTTATGACTTTTGGCTTTACACATTGAATAAAAAGGGTTTCTAAAATTATAAAATTGCATAAAGATACTACAAAATACTTTTGGATCGTATATTCCGAATGTATTTTTGAATTATTATTATTGGTTTTTCATATGTCAAAATGGTAATCCCTTTATGTCTTGGTGGAGATCATTTGTTATCTATTTTAATTGATGTAATGAAACACAAGCAAGATTTGGTATCTCAGTTTGAATGTGTTCGAATTACTCATCTCTTCATATGTTAAGATTTGTAATCCTTCTTTCATTGTCATCACATATTGAAATATACATTATGATGAAACCCCCCTTGTAATGGTTGTTGGTCACAAAGTCCTATTTGGTATTCATATGTCTACTAGTATGTTCTTTGTTATTTAAATTTCTTTAACTTATTTTCTCCTTTATGTACAAATTGGGTTAAAAGTACACAAAAACCTCAAACACCACTATTATACGAGGGAGCTACCCCTCTTAAACATAGAGGAAGATTGTTGTTTCACAAGCAATCTCTCCAACTTTTGGAGCATTATTTCCACTTTTCATTGGGCAAGTCAAGTATGATTTCAAGTGCCAATCCGCTTAACAACATATTTTTGTAAACTTTGTTGTGGAGTGAAGTGTTGATGCATTTTACTCCTTGGAAATCTAAAGGTTCCTTTCCTAGAATGAAGGTTGGAAACTCTATTTGAAAGAGGAGTCTGAAATAATGGTTTGGTATAAAGGAATTCAGAGGTGTAACTCACAATTGCTTGAATAAAAAAGTGATAGTGAAAGTGATAATGAAGATTATTTTGTTCCTACATACTCATATCAGAAGAGGCATTTTCCTAAAGATCCCAAGCAAGTTGACTTCCTGAAGAGGTTTTATGGCAGCATGGAGGTTTCTTCCAATTAGATTCATCCATCTTTGTTTCAAACTGCAAAATATTGAAAAAGAAGATGGAGAAGAAACCCATTTTCTTGCTCATGATCATGAATTCTTACAAGAAATAAGTTGTATGTTTGAGGTTAAAGAAGATTCTATTGAGGAATATCATTATCCTAAATTGGTAATAAAAATAATGATGAGGAAACTAATCCTTCTCTTGTACATGTTGCTCAAGAAAATAAGATTCTTGAAGATCCCAAGAAAATTCAATTTTTGGAAAGCTTCTATGGTGACATGCAACTTTGTCTTGATAAGATGGTGTTATTCATTGCACTCATGCCCTATCCAAACAGGGACCCCATTTTCCCCTTTTCACTTCTTTAGGTTCCCTACCTTTTCTCTATTGAAAGTTTGGAGATGTTGGAAGCTTGAGTTGTTTGTGAGTTTCTTGGGTGTTGTCATTGATGCCAACCCCTTGTATCAAGAGAGTGTTTGAATGCTAGTGGTATTGATGATGTTCCTAGAATTGTCGGTATTGATGGACCAATACATGTTGGTGTTGTCATTAATGTCATACTTCAATATAGTTTTAGAGGTTGTTGACCTGAATTATGTTTGGAGAGATTGTTGTAGATGGAAAGAGTTGTAGAGGTGTTAGTAATGTTGAGTTCATGAAATAGGTTCACTTGGTTTCCAAGCGCTTTTGAGAAAATTTGAATAAAAGAGAGTTTAGGGTGACAGAGTGATATCAGTTCATTGTTTTGCTCCACATTTCTTTATGATTGAAGATATGGCCATGGAGTTTGGAAGTGATAATTAGAGGTGTTCAGAGGTGTTATATATAGAGTTTTAGGGTCTGAATCATTCTTTAGTGGAAGATGTGTTTGATAGTATGTTTGTCTAGTGAAATGAGTTGTCTAGGAGAAATGAGATTGCTCTGCATTTCTCCGCAGTAAAGTTTCTAGTGTTGTGGATTTGGGAACATTCTTATATTATTAGTATCTACCTTCCCTTGAAGTTTTAGGTGTTGAGGTGTTCAAAAAATTTGTTTGGTGTATTGGATGTCAATGCTGGTATGTTTGGTTGCAAAAAATGAAGGTGTTCTTGAGTTTCAGGTGGTTGCAATAGTTGTGTAGAATATTATGATATGTATGGATATTTTGGAGTGTTTTTGTGGGGTATGTGAAGATGTTTTTGGACCTGGTTAAGCTTGAACTTAATTTTTAAGGGTGTTAAATATAAATTTGGCCGATCTAGCATGTTAGTGCTAATTGTGGAGGATATTTGTTGGTTGGGAAGTGTTCAATAGAGTGTCAGTGTATATTTGGGTCCCAATCAAGTAGTGGCATGGTTTGGCTTCACTTCTTTATATCATGAGAGTTTTTGATGCCAACCTATTTGATGTTGCATGTTTGAGGTGCATACGTTTCCTTAAGCTGACCTAATTAAGATTGTTTTAGGTCACGAATGGTATAAATGCAAGGAGAATTATTGTATGGATTGAGAGAAGAGTGTGTGATGTGAAATATGTGAAAGTGATCAAGTGTGATGATCTGAGTGCAAGCCCTAATGCTTATGACTTCCTAATGTAGTGAGAAGAAGGTGTCTACATTTTAGTTTGTTTGATGAGATGTTTGTACTTCAGTGGAACTGTACCTTCAACATATGAGAGATGCATTGTTAGCAGTTCAAATTGGGAGTGAGTCACCACTTCCATTCTTCTTTCTTTTGGACAGTGAGTCCTTTGGTAGTGAGCCACCAATAGAGAGCCTTTCTTTATCTTTTTGGATAGTGAGCCCTTGGTAGTGAGCCTTATTATATTAAATGTTGTAATTCATATATTAGTGAGATAATCCTCACCATGATTTTTCCCTTCTTGGGTTTTCCACGTAAATTTGGTGTTCTTATATGTTTGATGTGTTTGTATTACTGATTTACATGTTTACATTATGTTAATTCATGTTAAGGGTTTAATGGTGGATAACGGTTTAAGGGCTAATATAGATCTGAATGTTAATGAGGGTTTTGATGCTTTAAAGTATACAACTGATTCACCTCCTCTCAATTGTCCTATGAATCTAACATTCTCTTTAGGAGAAAGGTCCTCAAATTTTTTGGTTTTTTGAGTCATCTTCCCATTATTTGTCAAGTTCGCATTAAACCAAGAAGATTGAGGTATTTTGCAACAGGAAAGGGCCAAGTGAATGTCATTAAAAGGCATTTATAATGGCCTTATGTTCAAGTTCTTTCATTTCCACAAAGATTTCAAGTTTTTGGGGATTTCTTCATCTCGTGGAATCCCCAAAATTTCAAAGTTGACCCAAAGTTCCCAAAATCCATAGCTCCCTTAGATTCCCAAAATCTATGGTATGGTCAAATTTCCAAAAGAGTGCCCAATAAGTGCTCGCCATCTATGTTGTCAGTGCATTTATGGCTCAAAGTTTCAAAAATATAAAAAGTTATTCATTTGAACACTTTATCCAAACTTGCACCATATAAATACTTCAACTCATAACAATTGGTAAACCTTATTCTCGCATTGACGCATGAAACATACACTGCATCTACTCCAATCAAGATGTTGTTTCAATATACTTAGCCTCTGTAGTGGATAAGGAAACTAAATCTTGCTTATTACTTAACCAAGACACCAATCTGCATCCAAGAAAGAATGCACCACCACTTGTAATTTTCCTATCATCTACACAACCAACCCAATCTGCATATGTATAAGCACTTAATGTTAAATTAGTATCCATAGGATACCACAAGCCATAATCCAAAGTGCATTTTAAATATCTAAATATACTCTTCAAAATTGCAACATGTGTTTCTTTAGGTTCTTGATATCTAGCCACAAGAAAAAATGCATGCATGATACCTGGTCTAGTAGCAGTTAGATATATTAGCCCACCAATCATAGATCTATATTTGCTCCAATCAGCCTTAGGTGAATCATCATCTTTTCCCAATTTACAACCAATCACCATAGGAGTGCATACTGGTTTGGAGTCTTCCATTCCAAACTTCTTCAACATCTCTTTGACATACTTTGACTGTGAAATGAAAATCCCTTTATCTATTTGATTGATTTGTAGCCCAAGGATGAAATTCATCTCCCCAAACATTGACATCTCAAATTATTTGTCTCTTATGCAAATTTCTTACACATAGCTTCATTTACTCCAAATATAATATCATCCACATACAAAACCACTATCAAGATTTTATCTTCCTCAATTTTGAAGTAAAGATTACTATTTGCGGTGCCTTTGCTAAATCCTTGTTGTATCAAATATCTGTCCAATCTTGCATACCATGCTCTGGGAGCTTGCTTCAATCCATATAATGCTTTCTTCAATATGCAAACCATATCCAGTTGATCTGAAAACTAAAATATTTCTAGTTTTTCCATGTAAACTTCTTCTTCCAACTCACCATTCAAAAAAGTAGACTTCCCATCCATCTAATAAACCTTAAAGTCTTTATGTGTGTAGAGGAGGGGGACCGACTGCTCAGGACCCCAAGTAATAGGAGGGTCTAGAACAATTAGCTTCCCTAATCTACCTCATGCTAAGGATTGTTTAAGGATAAGCTTGATGTTTCAAAAGGGTGAAAAGGAAGGGCAGTTGATTTGTCACTATCCTTCTGTCAATCCGAGAGGAACCCAACATAGAAGATGGATGACAACGCGACGCGATGGCGTCTTGATCGTGCACTGGCATCTATACTGATATAAAGTGCGATAAATAGTCAAGACTTAATAGAAACTCACTAACTACCTGATAAAAAGAGTTTTATATGATGACAAAAAGCATAAAGAGCTAAACTATTGAAATGACAAGAATAACACTTTGACTTAAAGGATGGAAGTTGAAAAGAGTAAAGGTGGTAGAAATGCAACTCATGAGTGGTCCAGCATCTCACAAGCTCCACATGAATGAACTCCTACACATAATAAAATAGGGAAAATGTTGGGGTTGTTTAGGGGCTTGCCGCAGTCAAACCCCCATTTTAGTGTTCCCACCTCCACAGATAGCCATCATAGCCACAATATAGAAAATGTGACAAAGGAAGTATGGAAAGAAAAAAATGCCACACAATACTAACAAAAATATGCTACACAAATCAAATAGCAATGCTATGTAAGATGGATATCACCTCCCAAACAATATACCCTCAAGCATGTGAATGGAGATGTGAGCTCACAAGTGTGTGGATGCCACTGTTGCCACAAAAACATGAGGAGAAGAACTAATAGAGTACTTCCTTGTAGCTTAAACAATGGAGAATGCTATGAAATGAAGTGTGTAGTAGGAAGTGTGATTCAAGAAAGATGTAGAAGATCGAATGAATGGAAAAGAAGTTTGTACGATGAATAAAAGCCCAAAAGAGCCGTTCAAGGTCGGTCAAGGGAATAGGGCGTTACTCTTCATCGCCAATGGAGAAGTGTAACACCTATGTAGATTCTACAGGCAGGAATCCTATGAGGATGACAATGCATCACATAGATGTTCGCGCGTCGCGCTATTGTCCCTGATAAAAATTCCCTCACCGACACTATAAACAACTGCTAAGTGGGTGGAAAGTGGATGGAAAAGGTGGAATAACATCTTCGGGTTTGACTTTAATAAGGTAAAGGGGTGTAAATGGGGAATCTGCAAGGGGTGAAAATTTACTCCATTACATTTTTCCCCCACTTTAGTGAGCATATGTGCTACCAGATGCAAGGTAAAGTAGATCAATTTTTTTTAGAAATGTATACCTGAATTGTCGAGGAAGTAGACCACAATCTGGAAAACTTGGGTGTAGGAGTGAAAGAGATGGCTCCATAGGTCCTTGGACCTAAGGAGAGTTGAACAAGCATGCATCGTAGATCTGTAGACCTACAAAAGGGTGAAAAAGAGGCTCTGCAGGTCCTTGGACCTATAGAGTTGAACAAAGAGGTCTTGTAGGATGTAAGCACTTCACATGTCCTTGGACTTGCAAAGGAGGCACCCCTAGGTGCTCGGTCCTAAAGGAAGTTAGATGTGAGAGGCTCCACAGAGTCTGATGGGGCCTTATAGGTACTTGGTCCTGCAAGGTCGATTGAAAAGAAGCTTCATAGGTGCACCTACAAAGCAACATGTTAATCCACAAACAAAACATGTTAGATAGAAAAAATCCATGTAGAAAAGAAAAGAAACAGTCACACAAACAATTAACAATTGAAGGAAGGGCTTTCAAAGGAGTCCCTCAGGAACCCTTCAAAAGAAAAGGGGTCCACTTAAGGGACACTCTGTTTGAAAGTGATAACATTTTTTGAAAAGAGAATATTTTTTTCCAATGATTCTAGTATCAAGGAATCCTTCTGAAAGATTCATTTCACTAAGGAATTTGAAAGAAAGAGCGCTCCATCACAAGGGAAAGTACAAATTCTATCTTACAAATTTAAGATGAAATAAAATTTCATGTAGGGTCCTTGTTGAATAATGCAATTTTTGAAAAATAAAATATTTTTAGTGAGGGATTTGTTGGCCACCAAATACACCTTCTAAAAATTGAAGTAGTAAGATAGCCTCCCTTAGGATGGTGTGTGCTTAACACAAAGGAATGTGACATCATAAGGAGATAAAAACAAGAATGAAAGTGATGTTGTGGCCTGTAGAACATGGCGAGATGTAATTGTGGTATTTTTTTCGCACATGCGAGGGACAACACATGAGCACCCCAACATCAAAAAGAAAGCAAAGAAGAGAGAAATATGAAAATAAAAGATAAACAAGAATGTAACAAATAAGAGACAACGAGATCTGATATTTTGGGGTCAAAGCTTCTCATAAATATAGATAGATAAATATAATATAATATAAATGAACTGTCATCAATCCCGTACTATATTAGACCATGTGAAGAAAGGCATGCGAAAACAAAATGAAAATAAAAAATTGGGTCAACATGGAAGGGAGGCCTAAATGCCACCAACACTTTGCATCATCCCCAATTATCAAAAACCAAGGCACAACAAAGAGAAGAATGATGTGACAAAATAGAAGTTTTATGACGCAAAAAATTTATGACACAAAAACACTCCTATATCCAAGCACCTACGAGGGTGACAAGGGTCCTCTAGGAACACATTAAAAAGGCACGGGGGAACACAAAACACACACACATTCTAATCTATAGATAAAGAAGAGGCATCCCCTTAGTCCTCATCAACCAAGAGGTTGTTGTTCTCCTAATCTAGATCACTATAAGGGGAGGGTGGACGAGCCTGCAAGGGTGGAATAACAAGGGGGGTACCCTCCAACTCTCTTGCAACAAGAGCCAAAGAAGAGGACCCCTTGAGGTCCTCTCCACTCAATTCCTGTGAGGTGAACATCAGTGATCTCAAAAAGATCACCAATAGAGCCAGGACATCATCTATAGAGTTGAACATGCACTTTATAGGAGTGCCATGTGTCAACTAAGTAGGAGATGAGGGAGGTGCCTGAGATCCATTGCTAACCTCTTCGAAGGACTCAAGGGTAGTGACGAAATCAGGGGACTCTAGGGATACCTCCATCTCTAAGATGGCATAAGCTAGAGTGGGACTAACTTCCAAACAAGGGGATCCCTTCTTCCGACCCTCGTTAGAAGCAGGGTCGTCCTCCATCTTTCACTTCATTAGGGATGCGAGATCCCCACAAATAAAGTAGAAGGCAAGGAGGAAAAGGAGAAAACTGCAACAAACACCACTAAGGTGTTCGACATGTCTACGGGTTTGGAAAAAGGTGGGATATCTGGAAGGGACATCAAAAGGGTAGGCTCAGTTGAAGGAGAAACAAATACTTGCACCCTCTTTAGGTGAGGATCATTTACGCTCGTAGGGGGAGCCAGAAGCAAGATTGAGGCAGAGGGAACTGAAGTAGGAGGCACTAAAGAGGACTCAATAGAAGATGTCAAAGCAGGAGCTGTTGGCTCCCCTTCCTTCTTTTGCAAGGTAGCTTGCTCAGTGGCTAGAGCCTTCCTCCGATGCTTATACTTGCATGAAAGGTGGTTTCTATGGCTTCTGGAGCTAGAGGTTGCGGCCTGAGAAGGGATGGAAGGCTCTTGTTCAGCCATCGGGGTATCCATGACAACCATTTTTGGTGGAGGGAGTGAATCCTGGATGGGAACAAAAGGAAGAGATGGAGAAGTAGATGTAGCAATAGGGGGAGAAAACTTGAGATCCTCGACAATGGGCCTCTTCCCATTTGTTACCTTAGAGGTAGGAGCAATAGGAGGCCACGAAGGCTAAGATGCAAAGGTGGCTCCATGGGGACCCTTCCCCTTACCATTCAAAATGGGCTAATGAACCATGGGTAAGAAAGGAAGTTCAAATGCCTAATTCTTGGACTTTTGCCAAGTGGGCACCATCAAACTCCCCAAGAGACACATAGGGGCAGAATTCGAAGGCGCCGCAATAGGGAAGGAAGTAGAGGTAGGTGGAACTATAGAAGAAGAGGAAGAAGGAGGAGGGCCTTGAGCACGGGTAGGCTTCCCCTTCCCCCTTTGGGAGGAGGAGGCAGCCTGCTACTGCACTACAGGGTAAGTCACTTTTGGTTGCACCTTTCCCTCAATCTTATACTTAACATAGTTATGATAAAGTAGGTCTAATGGATGGTATCCAGTGTTGTGCATGAAATGCACTGCACCTTTGTGGGGGAATTTCAAACATTTATAAATAATAGAAGTGACTTCATTCATGGAAGCTAGCCAAGTGATGCCTAACTTCACCCTGAAAAATTTAGATTTTGGAATGACATCAAATGTAGCATCCATGACCCTAGGTCCCACTAGGATGAAAAGCGTTATAGAGCCATAAGGAGAAAGAGAGACCATCATGAGTACGTATAGTTGTCTTTGTCCTCTCATATACCTCCTATAAAGAATTCAGAAAAAGAGTCTCTTCCATAATAACATTCATGTGGCTCGTGGGGCCCACAAGGACTCCTATCACAATGTTTTCATTGACACGAGGAGGAATGTATAGAGAAGAGGATTTGTTATTCATGGGTAGGTCCTGCGATGTAAAAGTCACATCCGGTAAACTAACTGTAGGTTGAGGGGGAGGAGTAGGAGTAAACAATACCACATTTATGTATGTAGAAGGAACTTCATCTATAGGACCAAGAATGGAAGGCTCAACAATCAAATTAGCATCTAATGTGATGGAAATAGATCCGTGTAGATCTGCAATTCATTGTTCGCCTTAGCAACAAAATTGTTTGCATTCTGCTTCTTACCATCAAGGTAGATGGTACCATCGTCGATGCGATCCTGTGTCTCATGACGCAGGTGAATACAACATTCAGTATCATGCCCGTGGACATGATGGTATTGGAAGAACACGTTTCCATCATACCAATCGAGATAAGGATCTCTGAGAGGTCGAGGATCTTCCAATGTTATAATCTTATCCTTCAATAGATTTTGCAAAATAGAAGAATAAGATTCAGATAGTTTAGTAAACTATCTATTGTACTTGAGGCCTTTGTCATTAGACACGGTGACTACATTTGAAATAGATTTTCCTTTTCCTAAAATTGATACTATAGATCTTCCTTCGGGATGGGATCGTGAGGAAGATCCCCCGAACTATGCAACCGTTTGTTGATACTCTCACAATTCTGTACACAGATGTGTGAAAGAAGGGTACTTTATTAAGGAAAACTTCTCCTGCCAAGGTCATTGTAGGTTGCCAATGAACACCTTCTGTACATCTGAGTCAGGTAGTAGGTATGAGATTTGAGAGAAGAGTTGTTGGTACTGAGCAATGAAATAAGTAATCTTATCATTCTCTCCTTGCTTATATATAATGATTTTAGTTTTCTCTTACTTATTCTTTTGATTTCTTTTCTCTTTGTATATTCAAATTTTATTCAATTCTTTTAATTTTTTGAATTTTAAAGGCATCCGTTATGCTTTCAAGCCCCTCTCAACCTTGAAAAGAAGGATCCCTTCACTTAAAGACTCCAAGGACTTCCTCCTTGAATTTGGAGTCTATAAGATTGTTTTCTCTTGTGGCATGCCTTACATAGGTGAAATCATTGGCATCTCATCAACTGAACTCCAAAAGAGCATCAGGCACGATTAGTACGAGCCGGGTCCAAGTTTTTCCAATTATTCTCATCCACCGTTAACCCGAAAACACTCACTGACCCAGTACAATTTTTCAGCCTTTGAGAATTTGTGCCATTAACCTTAAAATCCATCTTTGACCTCTTTGTCCCACTTTTCTTCCATGCTCGCTTTGTGTTCATCCGGCTTTATCTCCTTGTTTATTATTTATCGAGCCTTTGTTCTGGTCCTTGTTTTCCTTTCTTATTTGTCTCTTAGATTATTGACTTTTGTGTTTCCTCTTTGATTTTCATTTTTCTTGTTAGTGTAGACATTGAAAAATGGCTTAGGCCTGCTACTGCATTTTTTATCATCAATTCAATATACCCACAAAATGCTTAAATGATTTTATCATTTACTTATAACTTAACATCCTAATTCCTCTAATTAATTAAATAGTTTAAACCATTTAATTAATTCATTTCATTATTCTTCCAAAATTGATTAATTAAGTAAATTACATCAATTTACTTTAATCACGTCGCTAATTAATTCTAATCTCTTCTTTTGATTAATTAAATAAGTTTCCTAAATTTATTTAATTACATCATTTAAATTAAATCTCTTCTTCTTACTAATTAAATAAGTTTCCCAAATTTATTTAATCTCCCACATTTAATTAAATAAATGATTATTCATTTAATTATTTAATTCTATCTTCTCATTTAAAGTGCTTCCTTAAATTGAATATTTATTTTTGATTATGGAATCACGTACACAACTTCTTCCCCAAAGAAAGGAATCAATTTTATAATTAATTCCTCTATTTGAGCACATGTCTCCTACATTTTCAATCTAATATCTCATGCATAATTCTCTCCATTCTTGACTAACACTCTCTCTCAGTTCACTCACCTAATTGATTTGTCATCTCCTTTTGACTCACACACTCTTTCAGTTACATCTCTTGACTAATTAATCAAATTAGCTACTATCCAATCAATCTAATCAATCAAGTCACTTAACTATTCAATCAGATCCTCACACTCGATTTGGATCATTCAAACACAAATCAATCTCATCTGTCGATGTGAAGTTTCTATAAAAGAATCTTTTTAATTTCATTTTTGGTAATCACAATCTTCAAAGTTTTGCTGTCAAAATACTTATAGGATAATATTGCACACTCACGATCTGAGGGTATTTTAAACATTTCAAAGCAAAGTTGAGGAGAATAATGGAGATGAGTCAAGGAAGCATGAGAATTAGGTGATATTTTTCTTGTTTATTGAATTCTTTTGTTGCATTGCACTTCATTATCGATTTGAGGATTTTAGCATGATCTAGGCAATTTGTGATTGTTGTCATTGTTATGATTTCTTTGTTCCTGTTCATTTTCCCTTATTACATTTGGCTTCCTGGCATTTTTCAGTCCATATGAAAGGGATCCCTTTATGTACAATAGGTATTGAAATTGATGGAATTTGTTAGCGAGTTGAGCAATGAATCTCCTAATAGATTGTAGTCTCCCTTGTAAGGACCTTAATTGACTGATGTTTCTTGGGGGAGGCATGTCTATGATGGCTTTTACCTTGGCGGGATCAACTTCTATGCCTCACTACGAGACGATGTATCCCAATAATTTTCTAGACTTTACCCCAAAGGCACACTTCTTCGTGTTGAGACAAACCTTGCACTCTTCTAGTCGTTGAAAGATCTTGTCTAAAACCTTTAGGTGATTAGCTCTAGTTAAGGACTTTGCTAGGAGATCATCAACATAGTCCTCCATTAGTGTATGCATTAGGTCATGAAATATTGTAGTCATTGCCCATTGGTATGTAGCTCTTGTATTTTTCAGCCCAAAGGGCATGACGTTGCACACTATTGGTCTACCTCATATCATGGTGTTTCTTGTCCGTTGGAATAAATTTCCCAATGATGATTAAAATGCAAATGCTTAGTATAAGGACAACAAAGTGAGGACATATCTTTCTTTCACGCTAACATAAATCATCTTCAAGCTAATTGATTTTGTTCACCACCATTGAACTTCTGGCTATCTAATTACCTAATAAGGACAATTTCCAATTTTTTTAGAATTTTTCAAAAATTCATCAATTTTCTCAAGGGGGCATACCTTTACCTTTTTCATACTAGGGCATGACTAGGGCATGCTATTCTTTATTCTTTGACACAAATGCCGAAATGACATTATGTTAAAGAGGGACAAAATGTAGACACTGAAAATGGCTTAGGCCTGCGACTGCATTTTTCATCATCAATTCAAGATACCCACAACACAAATTATAACTTAACATCCTAATTCCTCTAATTAATTAAATAGTTTTAACCATTTAATTAATTCATTTAATTATTCTTCCAAAATTGGTTAATTAAGTAAATTACATTAATTTACTTTAATCACGTCGCTAATTAATTCTAATCTCTTCTTTTGATTAATTAAATAAGTTTCTTAAATTTATTTAATCACACCATTTAAATTAAATCTCTTCTTCTTACTAATTAAATAAGTTTCCTAAATTTATTTAATTTCCTACATTTAATTAAATAATTCTATCTTCTCATTTAAAGTGCTTCCTTAAATTGAATATTTCTTTTTGCTTATGGAATCATGTACACACAACTTCTTCCACAAATAAATGAACCAATTTTATAATTAATTCATCTATTTGAGCACATGTCTCCTACATTTTCAATCTAATATCTCATGTATAATTCTCTCCATTCCTGACTAACACTCTCTCTTAGTTCACTCACCTAATTGATTTGTCATCTCCTTTTGACTCACACACTCTTTCAGTTACATCTCTTGACTAATCAATTAAATTAGCTATCCAATCAATCTAATCAATCAAGTCACTTAACTATTCAATCAGATCCTCACACTTGATTTGGACCATTCAAACACAAATCAATCTCGATCGTCGAATCTATGAAGTTTCTATAAAAGAAGCTTTTTAATTCCATTTTTGGTAATCACAATCTTCAAAGTTTTGTTGTCAAAATACTTATAGGCTAATATTGCACACTCATGATCTGAGGGCATTTGAGCATTTCAAAGCAAAGTTGAAGAAAATAATGGAGATGAGTCAAGCAAGCATGAGAATTATGTGATATTGTTCTTGTTTATTGAATTCTTTTGTTGCATTGCACTTCATTATCGATTTGGGGATCTTAGCATGATCTAGGCAATTTGTGATTATTGTCATTGTTATGCTTTCTTTGTTCCTATTCATTTCCCCTTATAACAATTAGTTTTAATTTTGTCTTTTTCTTAATTTTCGTGGCT
>VDFB02154402.1:0-20735 GCA_007258455.2 Sequoia sempervirens | reverse complement strand
ATATTTTTTATTTGTTGGGATGTATTTGTTACTTCATTTATTCTACACTTTATCGGCTGATAAGTTTCTTAAATCTACTTTGGGATTAACATAGCTCTGTATCACTACAGGGAATCAAAGGTAATGGGTTTGTCTTGATGTGGATTGTCTTTGGATTTTACTATGTTTGATTTGTGGCTAAATTAGATCATGGTTCATTCCACTTTCTGTAACCAATTTCATCTAAATTAAATTCCGTTCAAATGGAATTGGCAGTGGAAATATGGAGGAGTTTAATCATTATCTTTATGGATATTGAAGAGGTAATAAAAAATAATAATAAGAAGATGTGAAGAGGCGCCTTTTCTTAATAATGTGAAGTGAATTAAAATGAAAAAAATGATAACTGCTGAGAAGGCCCATTAGAAGGGAAATGAAGAGGCGCGGCTATGGGAACATAGAGGGATTTTAAATAAAATATCTTTGATTTGGGTGTACAGAAAAGGGAGCAGAAGAAAAGCGTTTTAGTCATAAATAAGAGTGAATAGGAGGAAGAGAATTGCAGCGAAGTGGCGCGCGGGTAAAAGGGAAATTTTGGAAAGGAAAGAGGGTGTGTGGTGGGCTGGTTGGGAAGCTGCGCAGAGAATAAGACCACGCCAAATTTGGGTCAGCAAAAATGAACTGCCAGTAAAGTCTTGCTTGTGAAGAGTGCAAATTTCATTATGCTGTGAAAGAGAGCTGAGTGGAAGACTGAGAATGCGGATAAATCATTTCGTATTGGTCCCGTAAATTCTTTATTGTAATGCAACATTATTGAAATTGTTCAATTGTCCTTGAAGTTTTTGTAAAGTTTTAAATTGAACTTAAATTGACAAATAAAATCATCAAATTGAGTGGTAATCATTTGTAGCTTGGCTGCGATACATTGAGATTTGCCATTTTGTAATTCAATTGATTAACAAAATAGATTTATCCATTGTATGATATTGAAATGACTATATATAGCTATATTTTCGGTAGCATGGCAACCAAGGAACCTCCAAGTATTAACATACAATTGTTAACCACCATGTATGAAAACTAGTGTGTTAAGATGGTTTTATTCATCTAATTACTAAATTACAAAAATATATCAAGTGTATGATTGTTCAAATTGAGAAGTTTCAACCAATTCATAAATATCTGTTCAACAAGATATTTAACATACTTAAGCTGCAAGCCATCACCCTTCCACCTAATATACACGCCACATCAACTTATTCCGTGGATAACAAATAGAAGAGCACATTCTTCTTAATTACACGGCAAAATGCCCACAGCTGAAGAATCTCTAAAGTTGTATCTAGTCATTAGGATGGTCATAGACCCATTATAACACATCAGACAGATCCTAGACTAATTTTAAGCTATACACAATGGAGTCCAAAAATAGACAATGATGTTTTATACAATAGACACCTCGCTGCCCTCTACAAATTCCTGAAATTCCAATCCTTGAGAATGTCTCTGCGATCAGCATGGCACCTTGTCAAACGTGGGCTAAGGGGATCTTGGTTGCTGTTAACAGTGGAGTGTGATGGAACAGGAACAACCCTTGCCCTAACTGTATTGACTTCTACAGAGCTGGGAATTCTTTTTGGACCAACATTCTCCTACAGTTCCACATCTCTGCTGCTCTTCTTTGGAGCTAAAGGAGTATGACCTCAAGTCAGATTGAGTTCGTTGTACTACCTGGCAGGTCAACCATGCTAAACTCATGGCTGTAGTGAGATAGCCTAAACCCTCAGTAGACTTGTCAAAATATTTTAGCATTCTAATGCAGGGATTGTTATAGCAGATTTTGACAAGTCTACTGAGGGTTGAGACTATCTCACTGCAGCCATAAGTCCAGCATGCTTGACCTGCCAGGTAGTACAACGAACTCAATCTAACTTGAGGTCACACTCCTTTAGCTCCCCGGAAGAGCAGCAGAGATGTGGAACTATAGCAGGATGTTGGTCCAAAAAGAATTCCCAGCAACCTTTTATAGAAGTCAATACAGTTACGGCAGGGGTTGTTCCTATTCCATCACACTCCATTGTTAAACAGCAACCAAGATCCCATTAGCCCGCGTTTGACAAGGTGCCATGATCACAAAGACATTCTCAAGGATTGGAATTTCGAGGAATTTGTAGAGGGCAGCAAGGAGTCTATTGTATAAAACATCATTGTCTATTTTTGGACTCCATTGTGTATAGCTTAAAATTAGTCTAGGATCTCTCTGATGTGGTAGAATGGGTCTATGACCATCCTAATGACTAGATCCAGCTTTAGAGATTCTTAAGCTGCAGGCATTTTACCATGTAATTAAGAAGAATGTGCTCTTCTATTTCTTATCCACGGAATAAGTTGATGTGGTGTGTATATTAGGTGGAAGGGTTGATGGCTTGTAGGCTTGAGTATGTTAAATATCTTGTTGGTACTAATATTTATAGTGGTGGCTCGAAACTGAACAATCATATTATATTTTAATGATGATAATAAAAACCATCTTCTTTACCCAGACATTCATGTATTTAATCGGAGGTTGGTGGTGTGTATATTGGGTGGAAGGGTTGATGGCTTGCAGGCTTGAGTATGTTAAATATCTTGTTGGACAGATATTTATGAATTACTAGAAACTTCTCAATTTGAACAATCGTACACTTGATATATTTTTGTAATTTAATAATTAGATGAATAAAACCATCTTTAGCTTAACACACTAGTTTTCATATATAGTGGTTAACTATTGTATATTAATGACATGGAAGTTCCTTTGTTGCCTCTTACCGGAACTATGATCATGTTACCAAAAAAAATAGATATATATAGTCATTTCAATATCATATAATGGATTAATCTATTTTGTTAATCAATTGAATTACAAAAAATCTTAAATGGCATTTTTAAAAAGTAAATCAAATCCAAAGTGCTACTGTACATGTTTGATGGATTGTATAGCACAAGTAATCCAAATGAATTGCACAACTTCGTTGAATTACATGGTAAGATTGATTATATATTGCCTCCACAAAACCTGTGGTCAATTTTAAGAAACAAACCAAGGTGGAAGGGGGTGTTCCCTGGTACCTGGTACACATACCGGCAGGTATAGATATGAGTATGATACAGTTTGGATATGGCCTGAATACCATGCCAGCCCATACCCAGAATTAGGGCCTGATTTCTAAGTTGTGAGGCTAAGGGGTAAGGGACCTATCCATTAATCCCCTGAAAGGTTAGAAAATAACCTTTCCATAGCCTTGTGATGGAGACTTGTAGCTTTTGGTGGTCTATATTTAATGGAAATTGCTAAAATCAGACTGAAAAGTAAAAGCTATTATTGCTGCCAAGCCTTTTCACCCAATGGCGGCCTTAATTGAAGTATCAGATCTATTCAGCAAAACGAGTTTATTCCATGTGGAAATGGAAATAATCACCTATGGAGTCCTAAATTTAATTATCAGATATGCTCAGCAAAGCAAATTTTATTCCATCTGGAAATGGAAATAATCATTTGCAGCTTCCCTTTATTTTCATTCATTGCATTAGTGGCGTGACTTTGCAGTTATTTATCTATACAACCAAATCAGTTCTGGCACAAAGGCTTGGTTAACGTCTTGTATCAGTACAGAAAAGAAAGTCAGTATCAATACACAAAATAGAGTCAGTCCTACATCAACTTGGAGTGAGTTGTCAAGTGCAACAGGTCAGTGCGTGCAATGCCCCATATAATTATAGATGGACCAGTCAATATACAATTTTGTTGGGAGGGTCAAGACATTGCACCTAGATTTATCGTTCTACAGTCACAGTGGAGTGAATGAACTTCCGTCCAAAAAAACAAAATCCATTTAAATTGACAGTCTTCTGTCTATTGTGCGGGGGTGATATTAAGGCATTCTTCTACATGTTGTGCTGGTGGTGATATTAAAGTGATCCTCTACCTGTGTGACATCTGATTTTAATGTGTTAGATATTATGTATAGCATATGATATTAAAACGTCAGATATTACAGTGTCAGATATTAATGTGTCTGCTTTTATGTGTAACATCTCATATTATAGCGTTTATGTGTCTGCTGTCTACATTTTAATATCATACATTACACATAATAGCAAACACATTAAAATCAAACGTTACACAAGTAGAAGATCACTTTAATATCGCCACCAGCACAACATGCAGAAGAATGTTTTAATATACCCCAGCACAACAGATAGAAGGCCGTCAATTTAAATGGATTTTGTTTTTGTTGACAGAAGTTCTTCACTCCACTGTGACTGTAGAATGCCTCTTGGCGTGAAATCATATGTGTACATCGCTTCATTCCCTATAAATCTATAATAATTTCCTCCCAGTTTTAAATTTTATGTCTAGCATTTGTATTATTCCTCTGTATATCTGAATAATGGGATGACTATCTCTCTGTTTTCTGTTTTTGTTTTGGGAAAATCTGTTTTGATGGTTTTTGTGCATGAATATACACTGAAATTTTAGCGCTCTGCATGGATTTGCCATTTCCAGCCACGGTAATTATTTTATATTTGGTTTTTTTCTCAAGCCATTGGTTGAAGATAGGCCGAAAATGTTTTAAATTTCCACTGTCACTATTTTCATTGTATTTAATTTAAGGAAGCTAACATCAATGGAGCCTGCGGTCGGAGATGTATAGATTGCAAGAAGCAGTGAAAAAAATGTTCGGATCATTGTGTGTTGGCCACTGAGCTTCACTGGATTGAAATAGTACAGACAATTTTAGAAACCTGACATGTACTCAAAACACTGCAAGTAGTCTTATTCAGACTTCCTTCTTTCTACTTTTGATATTAGAAATATTTTTTATGAAATTAGCTTCCTAAGTTTTGAGAATGGGGAATGTTTAACATTGTATACAAGTTAATTTGCATGGCGGTTGCACAGTTCCAACGGCGAGTGAGGAGAACAAATCAGTTTTGGCGAACCTGTTCAAACCTTTGAATGATCATTTCAACTTGAATACTGCCTATATTATACTTACCTTGCATATGCTTTAAAATGCTTTATTTATTCTGAAACGCCTAGTCTAAACTTCCATAGTTTTGCATACATATCTTTCATATGGATATCCATACTCAATTTCAAAACTTTCATAATAGAATAGGTAGAATGTTGAATCTGGTTTTCCATCTCTTATTTTCTTAAACTCTATTTAAAAATCTATCATGTGACTATCACTAGATCATTGGATTTCATGAGATCACATTTCTTTTTTGTGAGACGGTTCACATGTCTTGCCTATACTTCCATATTTTTTAATGCAGGTCTACCAGGACAGTTGCAACTACATATGACACAATCCCTCTATCCTTTATGCTTTGATGGATGTTCATATTCTATTCCAAAGCTCCCATTTTTTAATACACAGGGAGGATAATAGGAAGGTCGTGGGATTTGGCTTTACACCTGGAGTTGCATTTGCATGTAATATTTTAAAACCTTTTTAACAAATCCATTTTCTGCATATCCTGCGATCATTACCACATTTCATTGAGGTGTATTATCAAACAACTCAAGGGATAAACAAATGTCTTTCATTGATCTGGCCTCTTCCAAAAACGAATGAAATAATTGCGATGAAAAGAAAGGGCATTCAACTTTCTGCTATAAATTTGAGTCAAAGATAACAATGTTAACCTCTTAAGAGAAACTGAATTAGGGAAAATATATATGTGAACAATATATTTTGTTCAGTATTTAATTCTTTTGAATCATTAAAGTTAATGATAATGCAATTTAATATTAGTTTTTCTTTGTAATGTTAATATTTTTAACTTAATTTCTATATTTTATAAATAATTATATATTTAATGCTAAAATTTTAAATTTAATTATAATTTATAAATAGTTTTATGTTTAAATTTTATATTTTTAAAGTATTTAAATTTTAATAATAATAATTAATTAAAAAAATATTAAATTTTATTAGAAATTCCACCGGGAAATTGCAAAATCAGATGTCTGAAAAATCGCGGTTACATATCACCGTTAATATTTGGCCGATAAGATTTTGGGTGAAAATCAAAGGTTTGTGATCCTTATTTCTCATGGAAAATCTGCAAGCAGCAACGATTCAGCAAACTTTCTTTGATTTGCAGGCATATCAGTGTTAAACAGATACAGAAGATTAATTCATAGATTGTAAAAATATGGCAGAGGAGCAGCAGATAAAGCCGAGGCGGCCGGAGGTTACGAGCATCCATGACCTCTCAATAGATGAATTAGTGAAAAACCAGTGTGGTGACGGGAATAACAGAGCCATGTCGTTCCTGTCTTGATGGCCGTCTCAGGCTTTAGAAAGGGCATGCGCTCTTATCACAAAAAGCCCCCTCCCCTGTTTTACAAGAAACCCCCAACATTAGGGCCGACCGATATGGCATTCTGCAAATTGTCCACACGCCTTGTCTATTCTTCCACACTTTCCATACATGTTTACTTAGGCGCTGCTAACTGCACTTGATTGAAAGTTTACAAGACACTTAGATGAATCTATTTGGTGCATATCTTGCAACAATGACAGCCACGTTTATTTGAGGCAGGAAGGACGCTGAAACGGTTGTGGAGTCTGGCTTTACACCTGCCAGTTGCATTTGCTTAAAAGTTTCTAAGGCCTTTGCAACAAACCCATTTTGTGCATATTCCGCAATCATCACATTCCATGAGACCCCGTCCCTTGAAGCATTCTTTCGGATGGTTCACGTGCCTTGTCTATTCTTCAACTTTTCTCATAACATTTCTGCCAGGGCAGTTGCAATTACAACATCTGACAAAATGCCTTTCTTTGGTATACTTTGGTCGATGCCCATACCCTGTTTAAGTCTTGAGGTAAATCACTTCCACAGTCTCTGTTTGATTTTTTTAGGGTTTAAAATTACAGGTTAGTTTCTGAAAGGGATTTCTGACATTTGACTCTGATTCGTCATCTAAGCCTAAATGCTTTTAGTCTATCGTCTAAAATGGGCTCCAGGTATGCATGCCTGAAACTTTCTCTGTCATTTGGAGAAGCAAGAAATGTTTCAGTCCAGATTCATATGCTGATTTGGTTTCAAAATTCAAAGCCCAAAGAATTTTTATGGATAATTTGATTGAAAGAAGATTCCACATCTTCCATCCGGTGAGACAAATGTGGAGCTCGAAAGGATAGTCTCAGCTCCCATACATGAAGGCCTTCCAAATCTGCAACTGTGACACCTTGTGTCCCGTTAAATTTACTGATGCATTTGCATGATCTCAAAGATCTCTTTCATCTGCTTGACCACATCTACCATTTGTCGCTTCATGTTCATTGTTTCTTGGGTATAATCTCTTAGACCTTCTAGATTTCTGTTCATGATGGCGTAAGATTGCAGGCATAGAGCAAAGGTCTTAGAAATAAAAAATTGCTTAATGACTGAAACTGCAGGGTTTCTTGATAATCTTTGACTTGATCTGGGCCCATGAAATCCTAATTGGCTTTGTAAAATTAACTATGGCTTTGTAATTTGTCCATGGACTCTAGGTACTATTCAACTCATCAAGAGAGAGGCAGTCAAAAACATCCATTAAATCTTTAAGAGATTGCATAGCACAACGCCACAACAAATCTACAAGATTCATTCACAGTGATCAAAGACACATGCAGGAAAGACTTTATTACATAAAAAAAAATACTCTTCACTCTAAATTCTACCATTGCACTTCTGCTGCATGCCTCACCATATACCATTCCTATTTGATCACAAATTTGCAGAGGATGCAGTATCTTGTTGTGGTTAGTTTGACTTCTCTATCAATGAGAACCATGCCCAAAGCTCTAACAGTTTTATTAGAACTTGAGCTGATCTTTATTCCTTCAAAATTAAGGGAACCCATATTAACCTGGTCAGGTACAAGCAGAAATAGCATATTTGATTGACTACTGACTAGCTAATATTTTATTGTTGTCGTCTCTGATCCTTCCAAGGGTTTGGCTTTATTGCTTTTAGAGGCTTCTGATTTTTGTGTGTCTTTTGTTTGTTGTTGGAGTGAAAAGCAAAGAATTTCTTAAAACCCACGATCTGATCTTCACGAATAGGCCCGCTACATCGTCGGGCAAGTACATGGCCTACGAGTGCAAAGATGTTGTCAAAGCCCCCTACCAAGAGTACTGGTTTATAGTTGTTTGAATTTCAGGGTGCAATGGATAAGTCACAGACCTTGGAATCCAACATATAGAACCAATCCAATGTAACTCTAATACATTCAATTACTACATCACATGGAAGAGCTACTATATCACCCTTACCTCTGTAGGTGACAGGGGGAGCTTCAACAAATCCTAGAGGCTGAGGTAGGGGCAGGGGCATAGAGGGGTAGAGGTAGAGGGCGTGGAAGAGGAACGAGAGGAAGAAGGGGTTGTATTAACCTCTCTAGATTCAGCTATGCAAAACTCATGGAGAACAATAATCAAATGCTTGAACTAACAACATTGTTCCTACTCTCAGTAACAATGCCATCATTGCCTTGCTTGCAACAACAAATAGTCTTGGTGTCAGTCACACAGACATCATTATCGAGCCTCAACTGAATTTTGGCCAAGCGGACCCTAATCCTAAGGCATCTTCATCTGGCCTTCAATTTTCCAATTCACATAGCAATCCAATCACCATAGATGACTTCATTGTTTCTTCATAAATGATGAATATGGTTGATTAGTCTTTACCTTACACTATTTTACACCATAACTCTTCTCCACAACGTCTCAATCCACAAAGCTCTGAGAAATTATTGGGCTCTAACGAGGAACATGAAATCCATCAAACTGGAGGTTGTTCCTATGAAGGTTGAGGCCTCCTAGAGGAAATAGTTTGCAAGCATATTTAGATGTGTTTTTGTTGGTTACCTCTTTTTGAACTACATTTCAAGTATCTTGGACTAAGAATTTTGACTTGCTATATTTTCTTCAGGCAACTCAGTTTTATGCAATCTTGTTTATTGTTTCTGGGTAGGATCTCCTTTGTGGCATATCGTAGATCTTTGGTTATGTTCATATATTCTGCAACTTACATAAAAAGATTGAAGAAATAAATTGACAGGCACTGAGAAAGCTGATATTTCTTTTTCAAAAAAAAATGTTTGCAGTTTTCGTATTTTTATTGAAGTGCAATCGTGCACTATGTCTTACACTGTTGTTTTTTATTGGATGGGATATCCATCTTTGCTAGAGTATTAGCTATGTAAGGTTTAGCAGAAATTTGGTAAGATACTTTAAGAATATTTTCATCAGCTATTTCCACTAGCCTTATTATCATAATTGATAAGTTCATTGGACCTCTGCACAAGTTCATGGAAAAAAATTATACATATGAACACTAACCCAAGAGCACCCATATGTGAATAGCCTACTGATACACTGTTGTACAGCTAACCAACTACAACAGGCTACTTCACAATGGTCAATATGTGTTAGAAGCACAAGCTACACTCTTAAATATAAAGGGACAAGTAGTTTAGCAGTAATATAATTGGCAGTAAAAGAAGTATAACTCAGTCATAAAGTACATTAACCTAGGGGAGAGTACTCAGTACCTGAGCATGTTTCAATTGTTGTGATAGTAGTTGTTTATATAATGTCTAATATTTTTGTCAATATTGGACCAATAGTTGTGACTTTAAAGTTGTTAGTGTTGATGATGACTACCCATAATTAAACAAAATGTATTCTTTTGATTTAAAAAGCAACCAATCATGCGATTCCACATCAGTGCTCAATAAAACATGTTGTGAATGTACAAGTATTGGACTCACTTTTTTTTGGGCCTTTTTGGACACCTTGACAAAAAGCATGCTAATGTGGCATCATATTTGATGATGTGGCCCTGAAACCTTAGTTATAAGCAGGGGACTTGCCAAGTAAGCTGTTGTAAAAAATTGGGAGTGATTTGAAATTTCCACGTAGGATAATTAGAAGCACAAAGTTAGGGTGCACAACTATTGGGTCCTCTCCCCTAAGTGAAGGGATGCAATGTAGGTCTTCTCATACCTACATTTTAGTGTGTCTTCTTGCAAGGTTGGTCTTACTCTCTTTCTTTGATATTGTGTGAGTTGTGATTATATTATTAAAAAGTTTGACAAATCATTATTAGTGATATCAAGTTTCCACAATCCATAATGTTATTGGAGAGATTTCTGGATTCGATTGTGTGCGAATTTTTTGCATCAACGTTTCGAATCACACTCCATGATTTTTTGCTTCAACGTTTCAAATCACACTCCATGATCCATCAGCAAGATGAGAGCTGAGAGCAACAAGAGAAAAAATGGGCAATTGCAAACATAGACCATTCTTAAAAAGACCAAGAGGTGAGAGAGGGAAAGATACACGTGGGCCAAGACAACCAAGAAACTAAAAATATAAAAGAATTAAAAGAAAAGAAAACCAAGAAAACCAATAGATGTGACTCAATAATTGAGACAACAACAAAAATTGATAAAACAAAAGAAAAAATAAGAGAATTAAGGATATGAAGTGAAAAAGAAAAGACTAAAAAATTAAATTGAAAACCAAGAGAAGAAAGGAAAATAATAAACCAAAACTAAAAAGGAAAAAATTAAAAAACCTAAAAAAATAAGAAATATATATATATATATAAGTCTAAAACAAAACTGTAAATTATGAAAACAAACACACAACCAAAACTAAAAAAGACAATTAAAAACTTAAAAAATAAAGAATATATATATATATATATATATATATATATATATATATAAGAAGACAACCAAATAAACAAAACTCAAAGGAGGAAATTAAAAACACAAAAAGAAAATGAAAAAAAAAAAGAAATATGGAACAAAAAATAAAAAATAAAAGAAAGAAAAACCAAAAACAAAATAAACCACCATGACAATAACAAAATGATAAATCAAAAAGAAAACATGAACAAAAGATAAGGAAATAAAGAAACTAATTAAAAAATAAATGAAGACAAAGAGAAGAAAGGAAAAGAAAAGAAAACCAAAGAACACCAAAAACAAATCAATGAAAACAAGAATAGCAAACAAGCCAACCAAAAACTAAGAGGAAAAAATTAAAAACTATATATATATATATACATACCTACATGCATACATACATAATCATACATACATACACGCAACCTTATATATATGTATATGTATATATGTGTGTGTGCATATATATATATATATAATTCAAAAGCCAAATACGAGGAAAGGAAAAGAATCCAAAAAATAAAAGAAAGAAGACACTAAATTATTATAAAAATAAAAAGACAAAAATTAGCAAAAGACAAAAAAGAAAAGAAACAAAAGGATAACAATTAAGAAAGAAGGAAGAGACACGAAGCAAGATAAACCCCACCTGGAGGCAAATTAAAAGAGAATAAAAAACCAAGCACAAAAAGACGAACAACACAAGAAAATACCCACGATCAACAAGAGCACAAGCCAGAAGGGCAAGACCCTCGAACAAACGGAAAAGGGCAAGCCAGACGAGGCGAGGAGGGGGGCAGCATGATGGAAGGGGAGAGGAGGCAGCAAGGAAACTAACGGGACGAAGGGGGATGGTGAGATCTAAGGTTAGACAACAAAGGATGCCAAGACTGACTCTACCTCCAACCCTCATCATGGTTAAGGTTAGAGGGGTGATTGTGGACTGAGATGGCTTCTTTAAGTTTCCTTTTAAAGAAGTTATCTTCTTTGAACAAGATTTGAGTGTCTTCCAAACAAATGTGGCATTTGGTAGAGGAGGAGTGGTCAGCTAGGGAAGATTTGAGGACTCGTTCATGTCTAAGGTCAGCATAGTGTTCTTTAATTCTAGTGGTTAACGAGCGGCCTGTTTCACCAATATAAGGAATTCCACAAGAAAAAACTACCTTATAGACTCCAGTCATGTAAGATATCCTTGGAGTCTTTAAGGGAGGGGAAACGATTTCTCAAGGAAGAGAAGGGCTTGAAAGCACACTGAAGGCCTTTGTATGAAGGATCCTTGAGACTTTTTGAGAAAGACAATCGATGTAAGGGAGGGAGGGTACTGGGAGATCAGAGAAGCATGAGGGTTTAGCAATGGGAGTAAGACTCAACTTGGCATGGGTAAAAGCTCTAGCAATTTGCTTACTAGAGTACCCATTCAAACTGAAGTCCTGGCGAAGATGGCTTAACTCAAGGGGGAGGTGATCCTCATCACAAATTTGATGAGCTCTCAAGGAAAGGGTGTTGAGGACACCACTTTTTTGGCTAGGGTGGTGATGAGAGGAAGAGAGGAGGTAAAGATCCGTATGGGTGGCCTTACGGAAAACTTGACGACCAAGGGATCCATCGAGTTTCTTAAGAAGCAAAATGTCAAGGAAAGGAAGTTGCTCACAAGATTCGATTTCCTTCATAAAGGAGATGCAAGGCACCAAGCTGTTGAGGTGGTTATGGAATTCTTCTAACTTATCCAATCCATTCGACGAACACACATTGGTATCGTCCACATAACTCTTCCACCATTTTGGCTTGAGAGGGAACAAGTGTAGAGCCATCTCTTACAAATGTTCCATGAAGAGGTTAGCAATGACAGACGAGAGGGAGGAACCCATAGCACACAATCAAATCCAGAAATCACTCCAATAAATCATTATTAACTAAAATAAGAATTGAAATGTATGATATAGATGATAGTTAGTGGTTAAAACACATTTGGGTGGGTATATTATTACTTGTATTGAAGTGCTTAGGAGGAATGGTTTTCTTATGGCACTTTAAAGCTTTGGATAGAAGGTTTTGAAATTAGTTTTAAGAGGGAATGCATATTCAGGTGAAGAGTTTTAAAAAAGTTACTGTCATTAAATTTGTGGGTGTTACATTGTGTTTAAGTTATTAGCTTATAGGTTACAAATAGTGTGAGATTTGAGTGTAAAACAAGTCTCATTGAAACCACTATTGAATCATAGAAAACAAGTTTTAGATGTCCTTTATTGGTAAACCAACTATCATTTAATGGTAAAAACCTCCAAAATCTCACTTATCATGCAAAAGCTAGATAAAGAAATTGATTTTCCAATTGGATGATAACATTCTATTTCTATTTGGAATATTTTTTCAATTTGATGGCAACTTTCTTTTTCATTTCAATTGCTTATGTTTTAAATCTATATGCATATATTTCAAAATCAGATAATACTTAATTTCTTTAAGGAAAAATCTAGATTTGTTTAAGTTTATTTCATTGTATTATTTAACACTTATTAAATTAATTGTTTAATCCAACCACATACAACTAGAATTTGTAGCACATGACATCCATATGCACCCATGCACAAGCACGTACTCTCTAACATATTAACATACATATAGTTTTCTATCAGTGTAATCCTTGAATCCCCTTTAGGTGCAAGTGCTGGTAGTAGATAAATATAGAGCATAAAAATAAAAAAGCATTACAATAAATTATAGCCAGAATTTCGCTTGAGTAAAGTTGGGCACAATGTAAGTTATTTGGATACTCTCTTATTTGGATCATAGTTATGAGCCTACATTTTTATTTTAAGTTTGCACTTTAATTTTCTCATATGTTGTTTAATAATTTATTTAGAGGATATTTTTAAGTTGCATTTTAATTTTCTCAAATAATGTTTAATAATTTTTTTCAAGGATATTTTATAAGTGATTCAATGATGTATTTTATTTAATGTAATGAAATCTGTAAGTACATATTTTATAGAATACATTTATTTTCAGCATTTTAAATGAAAATTTTAAGAAAATTTAGGTAGAAAGACTAATTAAATAATGAAAATTTAAAAAATGGCATTTTTAGTAACTATAAAAATAAGTTGAAATGCATTTAATAAAAAATTATATAGAATTTTTTTCAATAATGAAATAGGGAGTATGATTTAATTTTTTTTACACAAATAACATAAATGATAAATTGAAGTGGGTAAAATTTGTGTATTATTTTTATATTTTGAAGATCAAGATTTATATAGAAACTTAATGTAAAAATATAGTGAACAAGAGCTGCAGGGCAGCAAAGTTCTTGCCAAAAAGTTTTAAAATAGTTATGTTTTAGAAAGTTAGAACTAAAAAAGGGTTGCACAAGTCTGAAAATATGTTTGATTTTATTGACAAAATAATGAATAATTCTACTATTGTTTGGGTAGTTCTACAATCCATGCTTACCATAATAGTAGAGGCACAAAATCCAGGCTTGATAACCCCCCTTCTGAGGAATAAGAAAGATAACTTTTGTTCAAAAAGTTGTAGATACAAGCTTTTGTGCAAATGAATTTCAATTTTTTTTCAAACATTATAAAATTTTATTAAAGAAAAATGGTTAAGCCAAGCAGGTAGGTCTAATTAAGTTAGTATTACAAGCAGTGTTGGTATACATGTACATAGTTCTTTCATCATGGCAATCCTCATGAAAAAAGCAAAGATGTTTAAAATTTTCATTGTACATAGAGTCTGTTTAAAGTGCTCTTATAGGTGGCTAATGTCTCCAAAAAATGTCTTATGATAGGAAATCATATTTTTATTTCATTCAGTAATAGATAACTCATTTATAAGTGTCATAAAAAATATAATGTGAAGTCCAATTCAAAATGTCTGGATCAAATATCAGAAATCTGACTGAAATCATATTTTTATTTCATTCAATAATAGATAACTCATTTATAAAGTGTCATAAAACATATAATGTGAAGGCCTGGATCAAATATCAGAAATCTGAATAGAAATCATATGACCATTTTGTTGATTGTAGAGTAGTGGACAAAAGCATTTCCATAGTCATTGCAAGGTACAAGATTACTTGTTGAAGCTAATCTTGAAGCCTCTTCATAAGAAACATGATAGATTAATTGGTATCCTCTTTTAGCACTAGGATCCTACAAAAGTGGAAACAATAGTTTTAATCTATCATGAAGCCAAAGTAAACATATCATCAAATACCTGTAAATTGTTCTCCATGTGCATAATTGACATGATCTATTAAAATACCCTAAATGCAAATCCACATACATATGAGCAAGGTCTTTGTTGAAGAAGTAATGCTTATTGGTAGAGTAGAAAATAAAAGTGATAATGAATAAAAAAGCCATGAGTAGAAAAGTTATAATTTTGTACATTAAGTAATTGAGCTGATCAGGTACAAAATTGTACATGGGGGCAAAGATACTCTTATCCAAGTAGCTCAAAAACTAATGAATACACAATAGCCTTGAATGTTATTTGGCAGTGTAGGTACCAAAAAAGATAGAGTTTGTAGCATGTATCAAAGCATTTTAAGTCTTCAAAGCATTTGAAGGTATAAAAGGGTTGAGTCAAATATGTATCAAAAATAGGGGTTGCTTATGCTATGCAATATTCTTTCTATCTTGTTTTATAGTGCATTAGCAAATACTAGCGTCAGACTTCTTACTTCTGTGTTTACACTCTAAATATGATAATCTAAAGCAAATATGTTCTCTCATGATGCATTACCTGACACAGTTTAGCACCAAAAGCCTAAACATAGTTTTGTCGACTATAAACACAAGAAAAGCACCTCTCACGTTGCTTTATAATAGATAGAATAAGTACTCCTGCAAGTTATTTAATCCATCCTAATAAGAGATCCTTAACTAAAAGAATTGGATTCATGTACAACAGAGTGATAAGATGGTAGACCTAAGGATGGACATACGTCTGTTGAAAAAGATAACATCCATATTATATGCATAGTAGCATACAAATACAGTATCTAATCTAGGTAGAGAATATGGTATAAATATGAAAGATTGTGAATGATCTAGGATTAAAATACAACTAGGATATGGAAACCGAAATATAAATATGTATAGAAAGAAGCTAGAAATTTTGAAATAGCATTTATACAGATGGAAATATGACTTAGAATAGTGGAAACTAAAAGAGAGATGGCTTAATACAGCCTTCAGATACAGTCAGATACATCCTTAGCTTATCCAAGCTATATCATACCAAGATCCATGGTAGATACATATATGGTGGCGTATGCACTATATCTAAATAAATATGTTGGAAAAGTAACTTGACAGTTCATGAAGACCCAAAGAACAGGAATTATTGGGCCAAATTGTAAACAATAGGGCTACAAAGTACATGAAAACCTTCACTACACTCCTAGAAATGTAATAGACATCAATGCAACTTGTCATACTTCAACTCATAAAATCAAGATTGAAATTGATCACTTATCTATTAAATGGAAATCTGCTTGGGAAAAAGGCAACAAATCACAACAGGCAGGAACTTTGTAATTATTCTATATCCTATATTTCACCAAGTCTAAAAAAATATAGGCAATGATTCAATCATCAAATATCTTATATTCTGCCAAAAAGAATAAGTTTTAAAACATAAGAAAACTACAACTATTTCCTTTTTGCTTTTAATCAGCTTATTCTCTTGTATTCTTCCAAAAGAATAAGTTGAACATAAAAAAACTATAGTTATTACCTTTCTGCTTTTAATTAGCTTATTCTCTGACTCTGCTTTTGCCCGAGATTGTCGCCATTTACATAGACAAGTTCCTCAACTGTATCTAATGGAGGTAATTGAAGACCAGCTTGTTGCACCGGAAGCATATGAGGAGGAATCTACATATATTTCACCAATGAAAAGGGTCAAATAAATCATGGTAACTAATAATGATGTAAACCATCAAAATAGCTCTTGAAACAAATTATTTATTTTGCAATAAGGCAATTTTGTGCCAAAAGCTAATAATGTGGATAAACAGCATAGCTTAAACCAATGAGATAAAATCTTTACAAAAAAGATAGGTGACCACAAATTTAAATAAAAGAATACCATTTGTGGAGCATATGTAGCAATGTAGCTTGCATAGTAGGAATCTGGATATGAAAATGCAACTCGAGCCTACCACAAAGGATCATAATGATTTTTTTGATTCATTTTTTTTTATATTTTATGCACAATAAAAAAACACATTAGAAATATAAAAACAAAATAGGTGTAATATGTTACTTGTCAAATTCTATAAGCTCTTGAAATATATTTTTAGATGTTGTTGTTTTTGAATGCACATGTTTTGCAAAATAGGAAAATTAAACACAATATCAATGATTAAATAAAAAAATCACATTTTTTAATAAGATGAAATCAATGAATAAATAGTTAATCAGTGAGCCAGGCTAGTGATTAATTGAATCATATAAAGTAGTTGCCATAAAAGAATAGGAATGATCAATTCTAAGGAAATTTGAAAGGATATTTTTTTGCAACCATTCAAAATATATGATTTAGAAATTGTTAACTACAAACATAAAAGCAAAATGGTGTAATATGTTACTTGTCAAACTTTGTATGTTGTTGAAGTAACAGAGTAGATGCTCTCCTTGTTTTTCAATACAAACTTTCTGAAATAAGCATGACATAAAGTTAATGATATCAGTAATTGTGAAAGAGAAAAAACATGGAAAGGAGCAAAGATATGATATACAAGTCCTTAAATGTCTTGCTGCATGCCAAAAATTCTAGGTGTACAATGAATTTGGAAAAGAATTTTTACAAATAATGCCAAAACTTTTAGGTGTACAAAGAATTTGGAAAATAATTTTTACAAATAAAGGAACATAAAATATAATAATAGTAGACCAGACCAAGATGTCACACTGACTCACCATGAGTTCACAATTTAGATGATTGTTTTTTTATTCCAGAAGCAATCTTTAAAATTGTGAACAAAATGGTGACTCGGTATGGAATCTTGAACTAATGTACTATAATTATACTTTAGGTTCCTTTATTTCCAAAGATGCTATTCCAAGTTCTTTGTACACTTCAAGTTTTGATGATTCCAAAAGAAATCTTCTAAATACTACATAGATTCACAACAGGTCAGAACAATAAGGCACCCCCTTTCATGCTAGGATATAAATTTTCTAAGAAGATGAGCACTTCTAGGAGGGCTCTAATTGCAATCTCAGATGCTAATGGAACTATTAATAACTAGATATTCAATTATGTCTTTAAAATCTTTAGTGCATGCAAGCTTTTGTTTATGAGAGAAGAGACAACAATCCATATTAGAGAGGAAAGCAATTTCAGGCACTGTATTCTGGCTCAAATGCTGAGCTACAATGGGGATTTATAGTAGTAGTTTTGAGGCATTCCTTGCTTAAGTTAAAATTTATGATTATTTCATCTCTGGATGCTAGTCATCTCTGGATGCTAGTCACTCAGAGCCTTTCTTTTATCTGTACATTAATTGGATTTGAATTTACAAATCTAGGAAATAGGGGACTTCCAAGTTGAAAGAAGAGAGATGGCTTGATGACGACGTTCATAGTGATTGTAAAACATTAGTCTTTCTTGTGTACTGACATCTGATTTCTTCTATTTTTGCTATTAGTCTTTCTTGTGTATTGGCATCTGATTTCTTCTATTTTTTGCTATGGTGGGGATTTATAGTAGTATTTTTGAGGAATTCCTTTCTTAAGTTAAAATTTATGATTATTTCATCTCTAGATGCTAGTCACTTTGAGCCTTTCTTTTATCTGTACATTAATTGGATTTGAATTCACAAAGCCAGGAAATAGGGGACTTCCAAGTTGAAAGAAGAGAGATGGCTTGATGGCGACGTTCACAAAGTTTGTAAAACATTAGTCTTTCTTGTGTACTGACATCTGATTTCTTCTATTTTTGCAGTATCTTGATAATAGATCTGAGATGCTAAAACTTCATTACTTTTTCATTCAAAGTTTGAAAATAATAAACAAATTGTGATCAAATTTGAATAATATGTGTGATTGAGAGTCCAAATTTTTGATTGTGATGTTTGTGAAATTTCCATAGCTACCAAATGATCTATGTGAACAACCATTGAAGGAGCATAGCAGGCCAGAAAGCAGAAAGCTAGCTATATGTATCAACCCATACACTAACCAGAATGCACTGTGTTAAGCTTCACATTGTTAGTCTAGTTTATTTTATCCAATGCAAAATTTGTTGTTGATGGTGCATATTTAGACTAAGGAATGTTATCTACAACTTGTAAGTTCACACTTAAGAGTGGCTCTCGACTCTCAAAAAATGCAACATTTTCTATTTTTCATTTAATGCACAGAGCTCACATTTTACTCTCTCTTCCCATTGTTACTGGTTTTACTCCTACTCCCATTGACCTAATTCTGGTCATTTATTAACATTGATATGATGTTAAAAACTCAAAAAAATTCTGCAGTCGTTAGTGTTAATAGACAAAGTTTTAAAAAAATTTGTGTTCAAATTAATTGAAATCTCGATGTTTCAAAACACACATTGAACTATCAAACCCTAACCACAAGGCCAACAATATTAATAAATTAATACCTTAATGGTTACCTAGAGGCAAAAACTTAGAATATGAATGCCTCCAAGTAAAGTGTTTTGGCTTCCATGAAATAGTGATTTTAGATAGAATTGTCCAAAGAAAGGAGGAATACATAAAACACCCCAAGGCAACTAAAGAGGCCTATTATGAAAGTTGAGATATGGAAAACCAAAACCCTAAATATGGGTGTAATGAAGAAATGGAAAATAAGAAACTATGACGACTTTCTATGATTGGAAAGTAAATTTTAAGTCCAAAAAGTAGCTTAGCTTTTATTAGATGAACAATGAAAGGAAATTTTAAAGTCTCATAATCTAGAGGATTTGAAGACATGACCACCATTAGAGGATTTATCATTTAAATAGTAATGGCTATACAAATTATTCTTCTTCCCTTTAATAGGAGAAAGGAGAGATTCATTAGAACTAAAATTATCATAATGCAGGGTTTCCAACTAAGTAAAGAATTATGTGCATTCCTCACTAAAGTCACAAAAATAGTTACAATTTTTTATGAAGGATTCTATGAATTGCACTTTCTAAGCAAGGAAATAACAGTAAACAAAAAGGAAATTCAGAGCAACAAACAACACAAAATAGAAGTCTCAGGGATTTACCTTAGACTACCTAAATTCTGGGAGAAAACTCAAACAAAAGTGAGGAAAAACACAGACTTATCCACTATCTTCATAGGGAAATACAAGATTAGGCCTCTTGGGCAGACAATGAGCCTGAAATCATAAGTAATATGCACCCATTCCCTGACAATGGAGCACTTCAGCTACAATAAGATACCTGTACATAACAAAAATCAAAGAGAACACATTTAGGTTTTTAATAAAGTCAAATGAAAGACTCTTTTAAGAAAAAAATTGAATTCTTGTCCTATTGTTCGCCTTGCTTTCTGTCTTTCTGCATTCATATTTTAAGATTTCATTCTATTTTCAAAATATCAAATAAAACGAGAGAAATGATCAGTAAATAGTATGTCTTGGGCCACAAGAAACCATGGAAATAATGAAACTCTCATGCAAGCAAAGAAAAATCTTCAAACAAAGAAGAACATAAAAGAGATAAGGAACGACAAAGGAGAAAATGAACTACTTGAAGTAGTTGGAGAAGGTGGGGAAATGTTAGGCATGAATATCTCCCATTCTCATTTCCTAGCTTTTTTAGCAAGAGGGCTGCAAGAGGCCTCCACAGCCATGCCCACCATGCTCGACATTCCATAACAATAACTACGATTCCCTTCTGAAATGGAAAAATCAAGGTAATGGAAGAAATGGAAGTGGAAAAATTGCTTATATCGGGTAAGAATTGTGTACCAATGAAATTGAAGAGAAATGATTTTTGAAATAAATTTTGTTAAATAATT
>VDFB02154401.1:15806-49865 GCA_007258455.2 Sequoia sempervirens | reverse complement strand
CTAGTGGACTATGAGTTAGATCTGCTAAAGAAATTGCAAGGGTTGAAGCAAGGAAATGGATTTGTGAAAGAATAGACATATTATTTTCACAAGATGATTATTAGAATGGGCCATGCAGAGGCCAAAAAGGAGAAGGTATCCTGTTATCTTAATGGGTTATGGTCGAGCATTCAAGAGGAGCTAATCCTAGTCAAAATTACCACCATTGAGGATGTGTACCAATTTGCTCTGAAAGTTGAAGAGAAGCTAAACAAAAGATTTGACAACAAGCAAAAAGGATGAGGAGGTCAAAGTGAAAGGGGTAGTGGAAGATCTTCTAGAAGCCAAAATGAGGATGAGAAGAAAAATGGAGATGTGGGTACCAACCAAGGTCAGAAGAATGATAGCTTATAGCACCCTCATGATCAAAATAGTGGTGATCAAAGAGGTAGTGGAGGAGGAAGATCTAGGAAAGGATTTGGAAGAGGTGGTTTTAGAGGAACTTGTTTCCAATGTGGTGAAGAAGGGCGTCGATCCTATGAATGCCCACAACACCAAGGAAGGACAAACAAAAGGTCAGAAGGTCGCAGAAGGGTTGTGCATGTAGATGATGTCGAAAGGGGAGAAGCCCTAGTGGTTAGAAGAGCCCTGGTGACTAAAGAGAAGGAGCCAGAATAGAGGAAGAATCTATTCCACACGAGGTGCAAGTGTGAAGGAAAATGTTGTGATGTCATTATTGATAGTGGGAGCACCAATAATCTAGTGTCAGAAGAGATGGTTACGAAGTTGAAGCTAAAGAGGGAAAGGAATCCATGTCCATATCGAATTGCCTAGTTGCAGAAAGACACAAAGTTCTAGTCAATGAAATTTCTGGTGAAGTTCAAGATTGGGAACTATCGTGATGAGGTACTATATTATAGCATCCCCATGGATGCATGTCACATTTTGTTGGGGAGGTTGTGGCAGTTCGACAGGCGAGCTATACATGATGGCCATGCAAACACTTATTCCTTGACAAATGATGGAGTCCGCCATAAGTTGAAACCCTTGAAGGAGGCTGAAGAAAAGGTATGCAGTAGTGCTAGAGTTTGTTATGTTGATGGAAGAAAATTTTTAGAAGGCATGAAGCATGAGTGAATGTGCTATGCATTGATTCCTAGGATGGATAAGGAAGATAGTGAGAAGGTGCCAGTAGAAGTTTTTGGATTATTGAATGAGTTTCATGATATTGTTCCTGATAATGTACCTGAGATTTTACCACCAGTTGGGAAGATCAGTCATTAGATTGACTTGATCCTTGGAGCTAGTTTTCCAAATAAAGTAGCTCACAGAATGACTCCTGTAGAAAATGAGGAGTTAAATAGACAAGTTCAGGAGTTGTTGAGAAAGGGTTTGATTCTAGAGAGTCTGAACCCATGTGCAGTACCTACAACACTAGCACCGAAGAAGGATGGGGAGTGGAGGATGTGTATAGACTCTCGGGCCATAAATAAGATAACAATCAAGTATTGATTCCCCCTACCAAGGATGGATGACCCAATGGACTATTTGAGTGGGGCTCAATACTTCACAAAGATCAATCTAAAGAGTGGATATCACTAGATTTGGATTCAAAAGGGAGAAGAATGGAAGACCACCTTCAAGACCAAAGAGGGTCTATACGAGTGGTTAGTCATGCCCTTTGGGCTAACCAATACACCAAGTACATTCATGTGGCTCATGAATGAGGTACTAAAAGAGTTTCTAGGGAGTTTTGTTATTGTGTATTTAGATGATATTTTGATATTAAGTAAGTCACTAGATGAGCATTTAGTACATATTTGTAGAGTTTTTGAGAAGTTGAGAGAGGAGAAACTATTGATAAATTTGAAAAAGTGTAGTTTTGTTAAAAAGGAGTTAGTGTACTTGGGGTTTGTTGTCTTAGCAGAGGGTTTAAACATGGACCCAGAGAAGGTGAAGGCTATTCTGGAATGGCGTACCCCAAGAACTACTACTAAGGTGAGATCCTTCCATGGTTTAGCCACCTTTTATAGAAAGTTTATTAGAAACTTCAGTAGTATTTGTGCACCCCTAACTGAAACCATGAGAGGGGATAGAAAGGAGTTCAAATGGAGTACAGAGGCAATGAAAAGTTTTGATCTATTGAAGAAAAAGGTGATAGAACAACCTGTTCTAGCCCTCCCAGATTTCAATAAGGTGTTCTAGGTGGATTGTGATGCCAGTGGTTGTGCCATTGGAGCAGTGCTAAGCCAAGAAGGTAAGCCCATTTCCTACTTCAGTGAAAATTTAAATGATGCAAAGAGAAATTACTCTGTATATGATCAAGAATTTTATGCAATAGTTCAAGCATTAAAGAAATGGAGGCATTATCTGTTGCCAAAGGAACTTGTTCTATACACTGATCATCAAGCATTACAATACTTGAATAGTTAGGGAAAATTAAATCAGAGGCATATGAAATGGGTAGAATTTTTGCAGAGCTATACCTTTGTTTTAAAGCATAGGAGTGGGAGGTCGAATAGGGTTGCAGATCCCTTAAGTAGGAGGAAAATATTGTTGACAGAGATGCAGATTGAAGTGGTTGGGTTCAATGAACTCAAGACATTGTACCCTGAAGATCCTGATTTTGTAGAGGCTTGGAGAGCTTGCAAGGAGCCTGTTACAGTTGATAGGACAAAGTGGCTAGATTTCATAATCCAGGATGGCATGTTGTTTAAGGGAAGTCAATTGTGTATTCCAAGAAGTTCCATGAGGGAGAACCTAATAAAGGAGAAGAATGGTGGAGGAATGGCATGACATTTTGGCCGGGATAAGACCATTGCCATTATTAGTGAGCATTATCATTGGCCTCAGTTATCACAGGATGTCCAGAAGTGTGTGTAGAGTTGTAGGGTTTATCAGATGGCTAAAGGAGTGAGCCAGAATATAGGTTGGTATCAATCCTTACCTGTACCAAAGAGGCCATGGGAGGATATAAATATGGACTTTGTTCTTGGTTTTCCAAGGACATAGAGAGGGAATCATTTAGTGTTTTTGGTAGTCGAATTTTTTTTTAAGATGGCTCATTTCATTCCATGCCAGAAGACCCATGTTGTATTCCACATTGCTGAATTTTTCTTTAGGAAGGTGGTGAGGTTACATGGTTTTCCAAAGAGTATAGTCTCATATCGTGACACCAAATTTGTTGGATAATTTTTGAGGACCTTGTGGAAGAAGTTGAAAACAGAGTTCTGCACACCATCCATAGATTGATGGGCATACTGCGGTTGTGAACAGAAGTTTGGGTAACCTACTGAGATTCTTGGTAGGAGATAAACCCAAGGGATGGGACTTGATCATACCCCAGGCATAATTTTCTTATAACAATTCTTTCAATAGAAGCACAGGTAGATCACCATTCCAGATTGCGTATGGAGGTAGTCCCAGGACTGCTCCAGAACTAAGAAAGATGGACCAAGAGAAGAAGATAAGTACCAAAGACAAATAATTTGTAGAGCACATCAAGAATGTATATGAGAAGGTAAGAGATCATATTTAAAAGATGAATATGTAGTATAAGGCTAAGGAAAATCAGAAGAGGAGGAATAAGGAGTTTTAGATTAGTGATGAAGTGATGGTACACTTCAGGAAAGAAAGGTTTCTAGTGGGAGTGAAGATGAAGTACAGTCCCTGTAAGATTTTGAAGAGGCATGATTTAGGGAATGCATATGAGGTAGAGTTGTCAGATGGAGTCAAAATTTCCCCTGTGTTCAACATTTCAGATTTGACAGGGTATTATGAAGGTGGTGCAGAGGAAGTACCAGCAATGGAACAGTGTGACATTCAATCTACTACTTCAGAGAAAGAGGAGATTGAAGCAATCCTGGATAGTTGTGTGGGAAGGAATACCAGAAATAGGTAGTATGAAGAATATCTAGTAAAGTGGAGAGGAAGTCCTATAGAAGATTCATCCTGACTGTCTAAGGTAGAGGTTAACCGTTTGGGTTTTCCTCAACCAACTGAGATGTGACGGGGTCACTTATCAAATTACCCTTGGTGTCTGATGCAGGATCATCTAGTGGTGTAAGGGAAATCCTGCATCACCCAAAAATATATTTACTTTCATTTAGCCTTTTTTAGATGTTTTTACATTTCAGGATACCCTTTTCATCAAATAAGAGTTCCCAACTTTCAAAATTGCATTTCTACTTTTTTTGCTCAATTTCTATTTTTAGTAGTTTTGAATTTGAAGGTGTGATGAGGCAGAAATTAATGGGAAGCTTCAAGATAGAAAAATAATCACTTTGGCAAAAGAATTAGGTCAAGATCATTCCTGGTTTGAAAGTTATTCAAGTTTTAGTTTTTGCTTTTTTCCTTGAAAAACCTTCTAAGTCTAGTTTGAGGCACTAAATGGTCCAATACGGGCCCAAAAATCATTGGAACTTGCAGATTGGGTTCTTAGCATTTTCTTCACGTTGAGACCTTTCCAATGGTTCAAACAGTTCAAAAAATAGAGTCCTAGATCAAAAGTTATGGCTTATGGAAGTTGGTCGATTTTTAGAAAGTTGCCAATTTTTGAATTAGGACTCAATTTTTGAATTTCAAATTGTAATTTTCAGCGCCAAACTTCCAAAAATTATAATTCTGTTGTTGTTTTTGGCTCCAAATAGAAAAGGGGGTTATTTAGGGGCTAGTTTTCTTATTTTTAGGTAGCTTTTTGGGAAAAGAGTGAACACTAGGAAAGGGGAAACTCTGTAATTTTTTGTAAGAGCATGTATTACAAAGCTTGAGGATTTGAGATCCTCTGCATGTAATATTTTCATATTTCTAAATAAAATAATATTCTCTATGTTGTGCGTAATTTTTGTGTCTCAGGTTCACACCCTTGTCAAACAAATATGTAATAAACATTACTATGGTACACTTGGTCATGAAAATTCTACAAGTGTTGAGTGTAACATTGATACAAGCTTTCATGATGATGAGACAAAGGAGCCTACTTACTTAAAGAATGATTTTGAGAGTGCTAGCATATCAAATGCAAATGACAAGGAGTGCAATGAATTTCAATTGGAAGGATCGACCACAAGTAACTGCAATGAAGAAACCATTGATGATTTTCAGTTTGACAGTGAAGAAGGTAGCCTTGCTTTTTTTTGTAGTAGTGTGAATGGAGAAGGAGATATGTTTGCAAGAGGTTCATTGGATGAATCAGTTCAAGTAGCTAGTTATGAGGAGCATGCATATGTTGATAATGATAAACAAGGAATTCCTATTTTGTTTGATGCTTTACCTTCTTCTACTTCTTTTGCTAACTTTGAAGTTATCACTGAATCTTTGCATGAGGATAGCATTGATGTAGTTGTACATGAAAGTGAAAATATAGTGACAAATACAGGTACAACTAATGAAAATTTTTTATGATGAGTTTGCACTTGAAGAATGTGATTGTATCAATCACATGGATGCATATGAGGATTTTTTTATGGATCTACAACTCATAGTTTTCCTCATGAGTAGTATGCTTCAGATTGTTATATTGATGCAATAGGAGGTGGTGTTGAATATGATACTTCTTGCAGTAGTGAATGTGTTTTAAACAGTCATTATTAGGAATTTGTTGCAAAAGTAAATTCTAAGTCATCTAAACTTGTTCTTGAAACTTTTGTGTGTGATAACACTACTAATGTTGATAGTCTTGTCTATGAACTTGAAGTAGGAAACATTGTTTGGGATGTTGATGCACTGTTTGAATGCTATGATTTGAATGTGGATGAAGGTATTACGAGTGTTGATGAGTCTTGTTTTTAGAACAATGAGGCATGTAATAATGTGACTAAGTTGTATTGTTGGGATGATGATACACTTGAGTGTGATGCAATTCAATTGAAGGAGTTTCAAATGTGTAAGCACTCTTTGCTTGACACATAGAAGGATTGCACATTGTTTCTGAGGCATGATTTATTCTCTAAGCTTGATCATTATGAGGGGGTTAGTGAATGTGAATTGATTGTGTCTCCACATAGTCTTGATCATCATCCTCATATTCTATCACTTGCCATAGAATCAGAAAATGAAATGAGTGGTAGTGATGTGGCCTATGTCATTTGGTTTCCATGTGACAGTAAAGCGAAACAAGGAGCAAGTTCTCACTTGTTCAAAGGAATCTTGACACTTGTTTTTGCAAAAATGAAGTTCTTCATGTTGTTGTGTTTTGATAGAGGCAAGTATGGATTAAAGGAGATCAAATCTTTTAATAGATTGGTGTTTGACATAAGCAAACATTGGTTCTCCTTTTTCATTTGGTGGCCTGGGACCACCAAGTGAGGTTAAAAATTGAATAAAGACTATGCCACCCAATCGTTATGGCACTTGGTCTGCTCTCCTAGAGAATTCTGAATTCTCACTCTGTTCACTGAGGAACATGCATCCCCAGAAAGAGCCATTGATGGCACCTTAAAATTTTGTAAATTTGAAGTGCCCATGATGAAAAATTTTCTTTTCACACTTAGAAATGCACCTAAAAAATCTGCCCCAATGACCTACTTTAGAGGATCATAATTTGGAGCCAATTGATTTTCATGTCAAAGCCTTTGGTGGGAATATTCATTTGACATTTGTGAACATGTATTTCTGATTCTAGCTTCCCATGATGAGTTTTGATAGGGTTTTGAAAAGTAAAGCTAGAGGGTTTTGAGACTGTTTTGTTGTTTACAAATTCTCAAACCTACGAAGTGGCCTTCTTTTCAAACTAATATTTCACAGCTGGGTGATCATCATGAAAAAAGGATTGGTGCCATGAATTCCCCTCACATTCATATGCTCCCTGGTCTAGTTTCAGACCCTTGGGATCTAATTTGATATTTTTACCAGGTTAAAAGAAAATGCAATTTGTTTTGTTTTTACATTTACATTTTCAGAATGTTTCAAAGAGGTCAAGTTTGACCTTTAATATCTTGTGATGAATGATGATTCAAGGAAATCCATATTGCACACATACTCAGTGGACCCAAATGACCTAGTGTGTCTAGTGGCAGTTCCCTAGGAGGTGATTTTATATTTTTTCAAGGAGGTGACTTGGTGAGCTTTAATTGGTTTTTAATAGGTGCAATTACAAAAAAGTCTGAGTGAGCCACTTTGTCAATTAATATCTTGTGCCTTAGAGTGAATTTTTTCAAGTTGTTTATGGCACTGAGTTTTTGGTTCAAATTTTTACATGTCTACTCAGTTTCAGGCCTCGAAGATGAGTTCTGATGGATTATTTGATTATTTTCTGACTGTGATCGGGTCAAAATGGGTGTTCCAAAAAAGTTTCAAACTTTGCAATTATAAAGGTAACCCATTTCTTATTTTCTTCCAAAATATCTCCAACTCCATTCTTGTCAAAATTAGAGATCATATGACACATTATTTTAGTACATTTTAGTCATGACAAAGGTATCTGGCAGGCCAGTTTACAAAGAAGGTCCTAGAAATCTCTCAGCGATGCAAATTTTGAGGAAATGGGTTTTCTCTAAGTAATTGATAATGTCCCTATGAAAATTTTTGTGGCTCAAGGTGTTCTGGTTTTCCCACAATGAATTTTTCCTATTTGGGCCACAGTCAAAATTAAGTTTTCACTATTTCCTAATGTTCAAATTGCAAATGTTTAAAATATTTTAAGTATTTTAAAAATACTTATAAAAGGAAAAAGCGCACGAGAATTGAGGGAAATTAGGGCATGTTTTAATATTTGATGTTTCGTAAAGTTCAAACTTTATAATATTTTTTTCACGGCAACCTTGCCCATGAGCCTGCAGTGAGAAATTAGGGCATGTTTTAATATTTGATGTTTTATAAAGTTCAAAAATTATAATTTTTTTGTCATGGTAGCCTTGCCCATGAGTAGAGCTTGCGCGGAAGCAGGGAGTTGATGCAAGGAGTGTGTCAGGAGGCATAAGCTTTATAAATATTTTATTAAATCCTTGATTATGCTTTTTTAAATACTTTTAAACTTTGTTCTCTATCTTTTCCCGCCAGCCGGTGGAAATATTGTTGCTGCCATAGAAAATCATGTGGAAGTGGGGAAAATGTTGGGAGAAGTGTTTGGGGTAGTTTTTCATTTGAAATTTCTATTGCTGGGAATATTGAGATGTTTCCCTCTCTATTGAGGCGTTTTAGAGGTCTTCTGGATTGGATTCAAAAAAAAATTTGCCTGATGAAAGCTGCAATCATGTATTTGAGCTTCCAGGCATCTTTTGGGGGTCAATTTGAGCTCAAAATTGATGATTCGTGCTTTGAATTCCTCCCCCAACCTATTATATTGCCTGTGTAGAGCTTTTAAGTGTGTTTAGAATGAATTTTGGGTGCCTACAACCATAAATATGCCCCTGCATTGTGAAAAAACACCCAATGATGATAAAAATTTGAACATGAAGCTCTAATTTGTTCTTTGTGATCTTAAAAACATGGGACCAATCAAGGAAGAGCTTGAGAGGAGGATAGGGTTGCAGGTTGACTATTGTGAAAATTTTCTGATGCCATTTCAAATAGAAGAAAAATTTTCTCGCTAGCCTGTGAAGAGAAGGGTTGGTGTCAACACAACATAGTGGTGGAGTAGGGAGAGGTTTATAAAGTGTTTTAAAATTTTAATATTTCGTGAAACCTTCATCTAATGTTTTGGGTTTTATAATGGGGTATGCTCGCCAACCAATGCAATCTCATGATGGTGTGTGAAGTAAGATGTGGGGAAGATGGGAGTGGCCATGGTGGGCCCATTATTGTTGATGGTGGGAAAAGGTATGGTAAGTAAAACATTTTATTTTCCTGAAAAAAAATGTTTTAAGGGTGAAGTGTTGGTGAAATAATTAAAACTTTCACCATATAAAATAAAAATATATCTACTACTGGGAAAGAAATGTGTAGGCCCATGGGTAAAGCTTTTGCCTGAGGTAAATTGTGAATTCCTTTAATGTTGAAAGGAAAATATTTTAAATGGAGTGTTTAAAATATAATGGGCAAGAGTAATATTTTATTTTTCCCAATAAAGTGAATGAGATTATTCACTTTATAAGTATGAATATTTTATTTGTTGGGAGATGAAAGTGTAAAGTGTAGCCAGGAAACAAAAGTAGATTAAGTGAGTTTTCATGGGAAAAATGGAGATGAGTGTTTTTCTTCTGCTATGGTGAAATATTTTTCACTACAAGGATGAGGATTGAAGTTTTTCATGAAGCAAGGGTAATGTAATTTTCTATCACAGATTAAAGGTGAATACAAGCAAAATACAGAAGCAGAAAATAGGGCAAAGTGTTGAACAAATATTTTCAACAAAATGACATAATGAAGAAGGTCATCATTGTGGGGAAAAATTTTTTTACAGGGAAAGTGAATGCAAGATGCGTGAATCAATGAGCAGATTGAAAATTCTTCAGGAAGCAAAGGCAGTTATAGATAAACGGAGAAGAATAGATCTAGGTGTTAATTGTAGAAGTTGTTTTAGGGTTTCTCCTTCAACATCTTTTCTTCTCCTCTCATTTAAGTTCTGAACTTTTGGTTTAGAGGAAGAAAATAGAGAATGCTTAGCTAGGAGTTGGAGTTTTATTTATAGTAAATGAATGTACAAATTTCTATAATAGTGTCAATTAGTTTGAGAAAATAAATGAAAATATTATAGAAATTATCTTCATTTTGTGTTCTTAGATAGAATATGAATTAAATATATCAATGATATGTTGATTTTTCATTGCAATCTTTTTCCAGTTGTGTGATGTGTGTATGGGTTTCTTCAAGTAAAGAATTAAATTTTGTATGCAAATTATTATGGGTTTGAGGGAGTGAAATGAATCTTTAAGTATGATTATGTATATATTAATATGAGAGGTTACACTAATGTAAGGCATTAATTGTTAAAGGGCCACTAATTTGAAATCAGCTATTGTTTAAATTTACATTCATGATCCTAGATTTGACTCCATGCCTTAGGATTAGGCACTGATCTATGATATTACCCAAATCATTTTGGAAACAATATAAACCATTCAAAACCCTTTTACTTTGATGTTCATTTTTTTTTCTTAAGCTATCTCTGTTCTTTATATCTTCATGCTATTTGAAAGAGTGTAGAGGCTAAATTTGAGAGATTTTTACCTGTTAACCATCTATGTGTTTGAGATGAAGATATCTAAGTTATGTGTTCTCAATGATGTTTAATGAAAATGGGATTATACTTGAACTTGGTATAATATACAATACACATCACTCATATATCTGAGAACTATCTGTTGGTGTTTTTTCTAGTACACCCTTTGGACCCTCTAATGAGTAGCCAACTCCTATAATCAAGAATTCCCAAGAGGAATGGCCAACTTAATGAGTGAAAGCTCTGAAGATTTTCACTCCTTCACTTTAGGCTCTATGGGACCTAGGAGGGTGTTCCTAATTGTGTTCCATTTTGGTTATTTTAGTTCAGAACACATCAATTCACAGATTAGTTCCTATGAAGGGTAAATAACATAATTCATCAAAAGGTTGGAAAATCTTTAAGCAAATAACTGTTAATTCACTAGGAATAGGGAAATAATTCATGTACATGCCTCATGGTCAACAAATTTTAAGTGATTTATGTTCTAATCTTGAATCCATGATCTAGTATACAACCATGATCCTTCAAATTGCAAATACCTTTAACAAATAGATCAGTGTCTCATCGATTGGGCAATGGAGTCACACATCTGACAATCAGTAATATAGAAATTCTTTAACTCTGATATTTTAGACTATTTTCATAATGCTTTACACTATGAAAACTCACTGTTCCTAAATCATTAATTCTTATGCTATTTTAGACTATTTATGAAGAGAGCGGGACATTAATGCTTCAATAGTTGCAGAGAAAAAATGGTTATCACATTGTCCATTGTTGATTTTGAATATACGTCATCGATTTAGGAGTGAGATGGATAATTGAGCGGCCCAGATATGATCAAACTGGGTTGGAAAACCCCAAAACCATAGCTTGTCACCTTTCGGCCAATAAGAAAAATATGACTAGGCACCAAGTCACTCATCCCACAGGATATTTTTTTCTCCACACTATAGTTGAGAACACTATGTGTCACCATTTTGCACACCTCACAAGTTGTTAGGAAGAAATTAATCATGTACCACGGGGTGTGCGATGAATGGTAGTGATTACATCACAATCCATCATTACAGCCATCTATTTCACTGCCATCAGTTATCGAGCACCGCTACAAGGGTTAGGCTCCATACAGTAAGTACACATGTGAGCATCTCACAGAGCACACTTCAAGATGACTCTTCATTCAATCTTGCATGGTGTGCAATGGGTGGTGGGGATTTAATCCTTAGATCTCCTGCACATAGTTAATGTTAGTCATAAAATGGGCCATAACTAGGCCAACAATGATAAGACCCTTAAGGGTGTCGGCTTAAAATTTTTAAACATTATTTTCCCAACTTAGGAAAAATTTGGCACAAGAGAAAATGCATGATGACCATTTTTCCTAATTGAAGGGGTCGGTAACTTGACATGTTTAAGGGCTTAGGTTATGACTTACATAACTGACAGCTAGTAGGAACAAGTCACCATAAAATTATAACAATATAGGGTTTTGGAATATGATGTTTATGAAGTTATGGATTGTAAACCAAAAAAAATGGACCAACCTAGGTTAAAAAACCTTGCAAAATCATGATCCAAGTATGATTTTCTCATAATCCTACAAAATTTTTAAAAGCTCCATCAATGGCTCATGCTCGGGGACATATACCCCCAGTGGGTATAGCAAGAATCTAGATCTTAGTTCGAAGCAGACCATGGAAGAAACACAAAAACCCAAGAGCTTTCCCAGACAAAGCAAATAGACACAATAGAAAGAAAACACACCAAACCAAACCTATATACACTATTTACAAAATTATACAATGTCATTTATTCTCAGAAGCCTATTTTAAACAATTGGCTTTGATCTTCAAATTGGAGGCCTATGGTCCCCCAAAATTTAGGACTGATTCTTTCCTCTATCAAAAACTTTGTCCCGCTATGTTAGTAATGGAGCAACCTGTACATTGTGTAATTCTAGGCAACTAGCATAATCTATTCCACTTACTACAATGTTGCCCCATTCATTAGCCTTTTTCACCAGAGGCTCATCAAATTGAATTGGTAAAATAAAACATTCATACTCCATATTATCATGAATTACATCATCAAATTCAATGTTTTCATCAAATTGGAATCCTTCATAAACACTCAGGCTCATACCTGGCCAATCCTTAACAACATCAAGGAACAAAAATACATAATCAAGCATACCTTCAGTTTGCTCGTCATGAAGGTTGTCCTCATGGGATGAAAGAAGTTCCATGATAAGATTTAGAAGATAAGGAGTATCTACAAAGAATTCAAATACTAATTAACATCATACCTCTAGTTTCCCACACCTTTGAATTTCTCTTCACATGGAGCAAACAATTCTGCAATGCTAACATGCTCTACAAATTCATCAAATGGATCCTTCTCATCAATACACAATGGTAATGCTCTGATATCAATGCAGTCATATTGGTGTACCATTTGACCACCCAAGAATGGGCTTCCTTCTCTTTAGGGAAAATATCATCATGTGGAACATGGGTGGTTGACACTACAACCAACTTTTCCAGCACATGACCAAGTACCATGGGAAAATTAGCATAATCATCTACATCTCCCTTAATAGTACTGTATTCAAGACTGTCATTCAACTTCTCCACCATGTGAGTAGTTATCACATTCAAATATTAGCAAATTTGAATTACACTCCTAATTTTTTCTAGGTACAATTCTCTCATTCACCACATTCTCCATACAGCTGGTAAGTTGTTAAATCAGATTTAACACCTTCAAAGGTAGAGCCACATACCTCAATATCAACTTTGCTCTTATTTGTACTTTCTTCAATATATTCACCAGTAATATTTGTCACAAAATCATCAGAATCCTCCTCAAAGAGTGGATTTCTCCTACACCAGTGGGAGTCATTATTTATAACCTCATCTTCTAGTGATGGTTCATCAAATAAGGGATTGTGCCATATCTTCATGGTTGTCACATATACCCCTGCCTTTTCAATATGAGGATCACAATCTGTAAGATCGTCATTGCTTTCAAAATCAATATATTCACTTGAGGAGAAAAGAAAGACATTTTCAACATCCTCTTCATCATTTGTATTCAAAATTATTGATCCACATTCAGAGAATTCTTCACATGAAGAGAATTGTTCACTACCAAGCAAGTGCATTCTTTTAGAGCTATCAATATGTCCTCTACTAGAGGCAAGAGACTCGACTTCAATATCATAAGAAGAATTGTAATCAATAGAGGATCAACCAAGTTCAATTTCATCACCTTGGTCATGGATTTTTGCATCATCATCACTACTCATACGAGGATGTGGGATTCCTCTTTGCATTCATTGTATTTGTTCATGGTATAGGACATCCCAAGGATAAAAATCATACACTATTTCCTTGTCCTCATACTCTACATCTTCATCCCCATCACTGTTGTAGGAGTCTTCCTCTATGTTACTAGTGAAATGACAATAATCATTAACTAGCTATTGACACTCTCATACATCCCTTTGATTTTCTAATACTGGCCTTTTCTTTTCCTTAGCATGACAACTATTGTTAACACTTTGAAGTGACATTTGTCTTGTGTATTCATCCTTAGCCTCCTCTACAACCCTTATCCTGTCATCTATTTGGCTCAAGTTGTGAGGTTTCAATTCCTTTGGTAAAGTGCTTAATCCTAATTGATACATGTCACAAAAAAAATCAATACATATGGAGTCAGTTGCCATGATATCCTTAGTCATCTCTAATAAGGTGCCCACAAATCTAGAGAATAGATCATAGGGTGATTCCCCTTGATACCTCTTCATTTCATGTAAGCTATTGGCTGAGAATACCTAGTTAGCCTTGCCTTGCTCCTGTGAAGTTTTAGCTTGAGTCTTTGAATAATTCCCAGAATGTGACAATGGGGAAATTGGTGTGATAGGATGCTTATCCTCTTGGCTCACACTTCCACTAATTGATCTATAAGTTGCACTGGCATGAGAATGATTAGAATTATCAGCCTTAGCCATTGCAAATCCTTTCATCATTGAATACTTCAAATTATTTTCAATATCCATTTCCATTTGGTATGCTTGATGCAATGTGTTAGGCTCTTTGTCTCTCAAGAGGTAACTCATCCTTTTATCAAATGCACTTAGTTACACTACTAAACATTTTGCATCATTTTCTCTTATACTTGTGGGGATCTATCTTACTACTTTTGAAAACCTGAGGTTGAAATAAGGAACTGACTCATCCTTTTCCTTCTCCATACTCATGAACTTTTGTCTAATCAAGACTGGGTAAACCCTTTCTCCAAATTGTTCCATGAACACTGCCTTAAATTTTTCCCATCAATGAATGGAGGAAGCTGCCAGATAGGAGAACCAATCTCTTGCATCTCCTCTCAAGGATTGAACAAACAATTTCATGACAACATCTTTGAAGTCCACTTCGTAATCTCCTATCATATCAACAAAATATTTCATATGTTTGTTTGCTAATTCATATTTGTCACCATTGAACCTTGGTATCCTATCTCTAACCTTTGGCGGCATAAAATTTAGATAACCACAAATGTTATCAAAACTAATGGCTTTGTACCTCTCGGTACTAAAATTCCCTTGTTATGACAAAGGTTGTCCATTATGCACAATTGCATTTATATCCATACTAGAAGTTGCAACTTGACAGTCCATCCTTACTCCTCAAAAGAGAGTTGAAAATTTTATTGTGCAACTACACAATGCTACACCAATTCCCCTAGCAACTATGATCCTAAGCCTTTGCAATGCATAATTGCTACGAATTTTGCATAAGATCTCACAATATTTACATGCCTATAACTCACATTTTGAAATGCATGCTAAATGGTCTCTAATATTCCCTCATCTAGTGCTAATTCACCTAGTAGGGGATCATTTATGAATTGAGCATGGAAAAATTTACCATAATTTTCTATAAACATGATCAATTCTCCTTTAATTCTATGAGAATACCTAGAATTTTTGTAGTAGTTGACTATCCTTCGCCTTCAAATCTACAGATCTAAACATTTGATGTAAGCTTTATCAAGTTCTTTAGTCAGAGTCACCACCTCCTATCATGGAGGAATGAACTTAAAATTAGGTGAAGTTTCTTCAAAAATAGAATATGCTCTGGGTTTTCTTCCACAATAGAGTCATTTCCAAATCTTTCAAACTTTTCTGCAATCAAGTCTTCTACCAAGTTCAAGAATTTATCAATATTTGAACAAGACATTCAGATTTACATTACCATTTGACTCTACAATACAAGCATCTACATTTGGAGAGTGGAGAATTTCTCCAGTAGAGTCGCCATTCTATTGGTATTTTTTCTAGTACAACCTTTGAACCCTCTAAAGAGTAGCCAGCTCCTATAATCAATAATTCCCAAGAGGAATAGCAAACTTAATGAGTGAAAGCTTTGAATATTTTTACTCCTTCACTTCAATGTCTACAGGACCTAGGAGGGTGTTCCTAATTGTGTTCCATTTTGGTTAATTTAGTTCAGAACACATCAATTCATAGATTGGTTCCTATGAAGGGTAAATAACATAATTCATTGAAAGGTTGGCTAATCTTTAAGCAAATAACCGTTAATTCACCAGGAACAGGGAAATACTTTATGTACATGCCTCATGGTCAACCAAATTTAAGTGATTTATGTTCTAATCCTGAATCCATGATCTATTATATAACCATGATCCTTCAAATTGCAAATACCATTAACAAATAGATCAGTGTCTCATCGATTGGGCAATGGAGTCACACATTTGACAAACAATAATATTGAAATTCTTCAACTCTGATATTTTAGACTATTTTCATATTGCCTTACAATATGAAAACTCACTATTCCTAAAGCATCACTTCTTATCAAATCCTTTCTAAATTCTCACAAATTCATGACCTCATTAAAGCATTTAGTTGATTCTTTGAACCAAAGTAGAAACAAGGACATATAATCAAAGTATTTGACAATGAACAAAATATTCTTGATATTTCATTCCAAATTTGTAAGATGATTTATAAGAGAGTATATGAGTTATGCATAAGATTTGATTTGATATCAATAATTTCTATAGAACTATTTTAAGATTTACATATGCATAATTTAAAGCCAAGACAATTCAACTATTCTATTCACTAATATTCTTCCTAATTTCTACCCTTTGTATATACTAGACTAAAAGATTCAAAAACCAAACCCCTACAAATGAGCCATGATATTCCTTTTATAATGCAAGGGAGCAAAACAAGCTTTTGGCTCAAAATGCAAATTACATTTTGAAAATGTTTTATTTTAGCTCAAATTTGGGTTTCATTTCAAAATTCCCCACATGTTGAATCTGCAATCACATGTTGAAAATGGAGAAGAAAAAATGTAACCACCGTCAAAAAGGGAAATGCAAAGTACCACCAAAATTCCTTTTAGCTGCTAGCTAGGCCACATATCCAATGTCCACGTCGCCAAGAGACTGCACGATTAGCATAAAAATCCAAAAAAATAGTACCACCCACGAAGAACAGGAGTGACCACCATAGTTATTTATCAAACAAAACAAAAATTCTAGAACCCACACATAAAATGTTTTTCACCAAAGGAATGACCAACACCAACACGTAGCCCATGATATACATGGTTGCTCCGCATCATTGCAAGATATGAAGAAGAAACTTCTACTCCCTCCTCTTCCTTGTCTTTTCCAAGAATAGAACCATTGCATCTGCTTGGAGTCCTAATAGCCAACAGTGTATTGGACAACACCTCCACTCCATGGACCTCAGTTTGGTTGAGCGTCATGAGATATTGCATATAACTAGATTCTTTCTTTGTAGCACTCTTAGATGGGCTATCGGTGACATCAACAGGTGAATTCTATCATCCAAAGTTACCGTGTCCATACCTAACCTTCCTACAAGCTCCAGAGGCAAACTGGACAGGTTCCTTACCCTTATTCTTCATCTTCTCAGAATCAATTCCTTGGTATTGTAGCCTCCTGCTACACCTAGAAAGAACACTCACGGGCCTTTTGAAAGGGAATTTCTCTTTTGCAATTGGAGCATGTTCACTCATCTCATGACCAAAAACATTGCCAGGAAACTTATGTGTGTTGAGTCTAGGCGACTTCCTTACATGTACCTCGGACTTGACTGACTACTCATTTTAACTGTCTGGTAATCTCTTAGAATCACAATTGAGAACTCCTTGCTTTGCATAGACTTAGAAGGATTCCAAATATAGAAAGGAGTGGTGAGAGTGACAACCACTTCATCCATATTTATCAAGCAATTTTGATAATGTTTTCTCATTAATGTTGGCATCACACGCTCAAGTGATTAATTAATGGTTGGCATCAATATCTTCACCATTAAGAACCCAAGTACTTGGATATTTTAAAATCACTCCACATAATGGATGTTAATTAACTCCTCACACAGACAAGGACTTGATTTGATCATTTCTAAAGATAGCATTCCTTTAATGCTTCAATGGTTGTAGAGAAAAGACGGCTATTACATGTGTGTGTTATTGATTTTGAATATACACCATCAATCTAGGAGTGAGATGGAAAATTGAGTGGCCCAAATATAGTCAAACCAGGTTTGGAAAGCCCAAAACCATAGCTCATCACCTTTCAACCAATAAGAAAAATCTGACTGGGCACCAAGTCACTCATCCCATGGGATCAATTTTGTACTGCACTATGGTCGAGAACACTACATGTCACCATTTCACGCACCTTGCAAGTTGTTAGGCATGCATTAATCATGTACCATGTGGTGTGCGATGAATGGCAGGGATTATAACATAATCCATCATTACAGTCGTTGATTTCACTGCCATTGGTTATCGGGCACTGCTACAATAGTTAGGCTCCATACGACAAGCACACGAATCAGCATCTCATAGACCTCGCATGCTTTAGGACGACTCTTCATTAAATCTTGCACAATGTGTGATGGGAAGGATTTAATCCTTAGATCCAATGGTCCCTATTCTTGCACACACTTAATGTTAGTCATAAAAGGGGCCATAACTAGGCCAACGATGATAAGAACCTTAAGGGTGTTGGATTAAAAAATTTAAACATTATTTTCCCAACTTAGGAAAAATTTTGCACAGGAGTAAATGCATGGTGATTGTTTTTCCTAACTGAAGGGGTCGGTAACCCAATGTGTTTAAGGGCTCAGGTTATAACTTACATAATTGGTAACCAGTAGGAACAGGTCACCGCAAAATTATAACAATGGATGGTTTTGGAATATGATGTTTATGAAGTTAAGGCTTCCAAACCAAAACAAATGGCCCGACCTAGGTTATAAAACCTTGCAAAATCATGATCCAAGTATAATTTTCTCATAATCCTGCAATATTTTTAAAAGCTCCATCACTATCCACTTTCATAGGTTTGTAACTTGTTGCTTGGCATGAGTTTATCATACATTCAAACCTACAATTAGGAACACCCTCCTGAGTCTAGTGGAGCTAAAAGTGCAGAAGGATTTCATAGCCTTGTTCATTTTCTTTTCATGTCTTCAGCCTATTGATAGTGTAGATTCCTTGTCCTAAATATTGAAACCCCTAATTTAAGGCATTGTGCTTCTCCTTAGGGTTGAAGGCTACAAGAAAAATAACCAGCACTCCCAGTGTAATCTTTCAAGAAAGATAGGTTCCTGTAGTGTGTCTGTGAGAATCTTATATGTCTGTTGGTATGTGACTAACATTCACGTCAATATGAGTGGCACTAGAATGAGGGAAACCTCCAATATTTTTTGGATTCAATATTATTTTCCCAGTTCTGAGTTGGAAATTTTCTTGTGAGGTGAAAATCTAAGCAATCCAATAATGGAAAGTAAAATCAAAGTTGATAAGCTCCAAAAACTCCTTAACTAGAGGCTTTATCCCTTGAGTTTTTTCACCTTTTGTAGGGTTACTAAGTGTATAATTCATGATACATCCAATCATGGTGAACTTTTGTGAAATTTTATTAACTAGGGTAAGTTTGGCCACTTATAATGTGATTCTATTAATGGAAGGGTCTTTAACTGAGAAAATAAAGGAACCATTAAGGGAAAGGAGTTTGAATTTGAATAAAGTGTTTAACCCTAGTGAAACTAGAAATATTGGAAAATTAACTGTTAAATCAAAAAGATTCATAAATTGTAATTGTCATGAGGAAATTTGTAAAATTTTGTAGGAAAATAGGTGAAATCATCAAGACTTAGAAATAGCATGTTTAAAGCGCGAATGTGCAAGTGATGAGTCAGCAATCTTCTCACAGGTAGAGGGTGACAATGAAGAGGAGCATGGAGAATGAGCAGGAGACACGCGCTTTTCACCCCTAACTATGAATCCATGATCTAAAAGGGAAGAAATTCTTGATTTTATGCAAAGTACAAATTATCAAGGTTTTACTTTCTCTCTTTCTGATGATGGTGTAAATTGTATTAATGCTTGGTCTAAAAATATAATAGTGATATTGAAATGAAAGATAGGACCAAGAACTGAAAGAATCTTATAGAGGAAGCGAGTCAAGAAATGAATGTAGTGGTTCACAGAGTAGAGCAAAGTGAATTAGAAAACCATGAACCAGGACTAGAAGAAGGTAGATTATTGAGAAACCAACAAAGGTGTGTGAAATCAAACTTTAATGAGGTTGTTTCCATACATGTGAGCCAACGCATTGGTAAGTACACATTTGAATTTACATTTGTCAAACACAAAAAGGTTAAGATAATTCAATGTTATAGTAGGATATCTAAAGTATATTCAAGCAAATTTAAAGACAAGCTTATTGTAATTCATACAAAAAACACTATGAAGATAGTAGTATAGGTTAGGGTAAATTACTTTATTAGGATTAGTCACCTAATTAGGGTAATTTTTTAGTTAGTTAGGTTAATTTTATTTTTGTAGGGTTTTTTTCTTGTTTTTTGGTCTTGTTCCTAACATTAATGAATTATGATTAAGCTAAAACACATGAGAATTAAAATTTTCTTGAAACATTGCACTATAAACATGAAAAGATAAAACCATTCAGAGTAAATACATGCTTGATGTATGGAAAATAAAAAAAATCATTATAATTCGTATGTACATGTAAAATATAAAATTCTCATTTTAAAAAAGCAAAAAGGGAAAAAAGGATTCAAGCTAAAAGTAGTGGGTTGGCCAGTCAGTCAATTTGGGTGCTTCATCCATAAGGGAGTTATACCCCAGGTCAACATTGACCCTATGAGCATCAATGCTATGGGTGTATAGATCAATAAGAGAGGGTCAAATGGGAACTATTTCCCCATGCTCTAGAAATAGCAAAATATCATCAACAAAAGGAATCCCAATGGTCGGGTGAGTGATAGAAAGAACATGGTCCAAATCCCTAAAAAATTTAGGTCATACTATCATTTTTGTAGCTTCATGAACTTCAACTATAGAAAGGCTAAGATCCAGAAGCAAGGCTACAAACCGCGAAGCCAAGTCTCAATTCAGCCTATAGTATGCTCTAGAATTGACATAAGTTTCCCTGAGGACTAGGCGCAAGTATGATTTGGTGGCCAAATTGCTAAGAAAGAAAACCTTTTTGAGCCTTTGGGTCGTGATTCGACCAAGGAAGCCATTCTTGCAGCGAGCATAGGTCAAACAGATGGTGTTGAACATCCAAAATACTGAGAGGGGGGTAAATTAGTATTCCATAAAACCACAATAAAATCCATCTAATCATTATCACAATTCTAATTGAATTAGCAAGAAGGAACATAAAAACAAATCAATGCAACCATACACATGAACACTAGGATTTTTACATGGAAAAACCAAAAAGGGAAAAACCATGGTGAGGGTTAACTCACAATATATTATATCTAGATACAAAATATTACAGGGCTCACTACCATGACTCAGTGTCCTTAAAAGGGCTCACTTCTTGAGTAGAAAATATGGCTAACCACCAAGATACAAAGATAGTGGCTGACTGGAAAAAGATTGAATTGATAGGATGCACCTTCAATGTGTAAGGTTTGGTTCCAATCAAGCTCAAAATATGAATTGTTGCCTCACACAACAATTGGTCAACAAATCTGCACTGATCTATAACTAATAAAGCATTTAGGCTTGGATATTCACATGCCCCTTAATCCTTTTTGCATCTCTTCTTTTGCATACTTTCATTCTCTCTTCAAGGAATCTTATATATACAAGTATATATAGGTATGTGCAGGATCATCATGGAAAAAATAGGCCCTTAAATGGTAAAAAATTTAGAAAAATCAGAGTTAGGCAACTTGATGTAAAAATTTGAGTAAGTTATCTATATTATTTCAAAAATATGTAAGAATATTCTGTAGAAAAATAAATGTAGTTTCTAAACTACTAGGTTTAATTTCTTTTTAAAGTCTATTTGGTGAAAATTTGAAATTTCAATGCAGTAGTACTTAAATTTCAGGGAAAAAATAAGAATTAGGTTTTTGTCTAACCACCCTAACCACAATAAAATGATAATATTTTTTATAAGATTTTAGATATAAGTAGAGGACTCATGTCCCGATGTGATGCATATTTTTTTGTAATTTTTTTCCAAGTAAATAATTATTTATGAATTTTTTTATTACAACTTTTAAAAAATATAAAAACTCGTATGTCTGACCACCTTAACTTGGTCAAAACTTCATGAAATTCAATTTTTTTTAATCTTGTAGTATGCAAAGCATAAAATGTGATGCATGTTTCAGATTCAAAAAATGTGATACCATTTGAAAGCTATAGATGTTTTTCAATCAACCTATCAATTAGGACTTTAGTCGTAACTCAAGTAGAAAATGAATAATAATTATTTATTAAATTCAAAGTAAAGCATAGTTTATATTGGTGGAAATTTTAGAATATATCCTTTAAAAACCCTTTTCGTTTCATCAATTTTGGGTAAAAAAAGGTCGTCAACCACATACCCAATACATACCCATCATATTGCCACTTTTTGGCCCATCATGATCCTGCACATACCCATCTTATTCATCAATTAGGTTGACCTAATTAGATTAAAAAAATAATAAAAACTCTCTTTTTTTGCATCATATATAATTTAAACATTTTATCCATGTAGTGCATTATACCAAGTTGGTTAACATCCATAAAACATAACTAGTCTCCATAATGTATTGCATACGCTAAGTCAGCCAAGACAAAAACGTAATTCTCCAAACTAGCAAATAAATCTCAAAGCAAACACCACCTAGATCTGAGAACACATTAATTTCCCATCATACTAACTATGGATAGTAAATCTGCAATATGTTAAGCCTTAACAAGAATAAGTCAAGCAAAACACAACAAATCTAATATCCCTATGAAATATTGCATCATGTTAGATATGCTAAATGAGAAATTAAAACAATAAGACAAGCTAAATAAGCATATAAACAACATGAATCCAAATTTATTTCATAGTGGATTGGTGCTTCTATGGAAAGAAGCCCTTTCCTAATCCTTGCTAAACTCCATGATATGTTGATATGAAATTGCTTTGAAGATGATATGAGGTGGGAAAAATCAGTTCTCAATTGAAGAGAGTGACTTTGCATGGGATTGTGGAGGATTTGTTGAAGAATAAATCCTTCTATTTATAAAATGTCAAATGCTAAGAGTGCTCAAAATAGAGCAATGTGGGATAAATATTTGACCAATGATATGAAGCCACTTGTCAACTTGTGATAGGTTGAGGAATGAGCACATTTTGGTCAATGTGCCAAAGAGGGGGAGATTTTAAATTTTAATTTGATTACTAGATGAGTTAAATGCTAAGTTTGACTTGTGCAAGAGCCATGTAAGAGCTCATAAATGCCTTGTTGGATGTACATGTCAACTTGTTTTTGAATTCAAATTTGAGGGAACATTCATCAAAGATGCCATCTTGATGGAAAATGATGAATTAATAAATCAATAAATTGATTTATTTGTGCAAGTGGGAAAAGCTAGAGGATGTGATGGGTGATTAGATTAGATTAATTAATTAGATGATGATTAGTTGATTGTGACATTCAACTTAAATATTTGGGTTTATTTAAATTAAATGAGAAGAAATTGATCATTAGAGATTTAATTAAATAACTTTGATCTATTTAATTAAATGGAGATCTTTAGAAGATTAATTGATTTATTTAATAACCTTTAGGAGATTGATTAAATAAACTTGATTTATTTAATTGATGAGCCAATATGATTTAATTAAATGAGTGATGTCAATTTTGTGTGTCTACATTTTTCCCCTCTTTGAAGCAATGTACTTGATGTGTTGGTTGAAAGAATAAACTTTCCACGATTAAAATTCAATTTTTTTATGATTTTTTCGGATGCCCCAGTGGAAAGAAGTGCACTGGTACATTGCCCCCTCGAGAGATCGAGTGAAAAGATTTGATTTGAGGGTCGATCTCACGATAAAGAGGTTCAAGATGGATGTATGGATGGATATGATGATGATGAAAATGAGATGGTTGAGATGGATGATGTGATATGCTATGATTATGCAATGGATGTTTTATGCAGATGCTTAGACTAACAGATCTATATTATGATAATGATGCAAATGCAATGGATGTGAAATGATCGGTGTTTCCTATTGTGTATGATATGAATGATATGTGGTATGCTGAGGGTTTGTGGATGCAGGATGGATGCATGATGGATGCATTGGTGATGTTATGTTAGCGTAGATAAAAGAAAGAAGAAATGAGATGATGACAAGAGGATCCAACAAGTCCATGATCTGACGAGACTTTATTAGAGATGATGATGATGATGATTTGCTTATCAAGGATTGGGATTTTAAAAGGGCTACTTACTTTATGTTTGATAACACATGTAGATACGATGCATCAAGGTATAAAGAACTAGGATAGCATTGTACCTTATGCAATGGACTTTGACTCAACAAATAGATAGGAGTATTCTTGTTCACACTTAACATACAGAAACCTTGCTAGGACGTACCTAACAAAGCAAGTATTCACCAAGTTATTTTACAAGAATGTCCAACAAGCACAACAGAAAAAAGATAATGATCGTTGCCCCATTCCTATCTCTCTAAATCCTTCGTTCGAATATCACTGAGAGGTCCTTGGAATGAGCACAATAAGATAAATCAAAAGAAGAGATCAAGTAGGAAAACAAGCCAATGTTCTTCATACCTCTAGCCAAAAGGATTTGTTTTGATATGATAAGAATCCAAGGTGATATCCAAAATAATGCCCATTGTCGGAACGATATATCCTAGGACATGCATTGTATAGGATATTCATGGGTTGATAAGTTGATTGATAGGCTATTGATATAAGGTTGATTGACATGTTTGAAAATGATCAAGAGTTTGATTTTGCATTTAACAGTTTGTTGCTTCGATTTTGATTTTACGATTGAAGTTTGCTTTTGTTGATTGTTGTGATTATTTCTATTTGTTTTGCCAAAGGATGAAGTTGAGGATTAGTTTATTATGGATGATTGATTATCGTGGGTGAAAGCGAAATGGGACAGATGGATTTTTTCAAATATTTGGATGTTTTTGACGTTTTTGGAATGTTTTGAGGCTTTTTTTGGTATTTTCAAGATTTTACAAATGTCTTGATTTTTGATTTTTCGAATATTTTTGATTTTGTGTTTTTTGAATGTTTTTTGGATTTTGATGTCTCAGGGGCTGATCAAAGATGAGCCTTGCCTACGTTTAAGCTCAGAGACGATGTAGTTCAGATTCCATGTTTTTGACATTTTCTGACTTTTTGAGTGTTTTTGGATTTTTTTGATATGTTTTGGATGTTTTTGGATTTTCACATGATTTTTGATGATTTGGATAAGGATGTGTCTGATGATATCAGTGCTCTATTTGGGATTTTGTTGAAGACCAATCTATGGTTGATTGATCGGATCGATGGATTGATGACAATAACATTGTTGAGGATGCACAACAATGCAAGGATAGTGTTAAGCAACACAAGGATTAGGATGGATATCCCAAAATGATGAGGGATTGATGATGATAACATTGTTGAGGATACACAACAATGCAAGTATAGTGTTGAGCAACACAAGGATATCCCGAGATGATGATTTTTTGATTGGATTTGATTGATCAAGATTTTGAAGCTTGATTTGGAACAAAATTGTTTTGAATGATTTGATGTGATGTTTGAAGTGTAGCTTAGATGAGAATGATAGTGATTGTTTGGATTGATGTTCAATGAAAGATGAAGCTTGATAAGGAATGTCTGCTCGTCAAAATATGCCATGGGCTAATGATTTGGATTTTGGGATTATAAGTGGTTTGACCAATTTGATTTTATGTTTACTAATGTTCAAATCACCACATAAGTTGGAGGATATAGATCAAGATTTATTCCTAAAGCAAGATCTAAATATCTTCCCTCAATGTATAGCAATGTATGGAATATGATGTGTGGATGCTCGGATAGGTGTATGGATGGATGGATATGGTAAGCATGCAAATAATTCCAAAGATTATCTTGCGATAGGATATGGTGTTCAGATAAATAATGCTCATTTGGATAATGTTTCATGGCTAAGATAATGTTGGATAGGATAGGATCAATGAAAATGACCCATGTCAAGATGTTTTACCGTAAGCAAGCGTAAAGCGTGCACCAATTTTTTTTAAGATCAAGATAACTCAGACTATGGATGCAGATATATGCACATGGATTGGATAAATTTTCATAGATGAATGGATTTATTATGGCTAAGATGGATGGAATACTGGATTTATTATCAATGGGATGAGATGCTTTCTCCTGAACTAGCACACGCAGATGCTCGATTCTACACATGATTCTTGTTTTCCAGGTTTTCATCATGGTACCTACCCAAAGCGCCACCGAAGTGGTTTTCACTAGAGGATGATTTTTCTCTTTACTATTTTCATGATTTTTTATGATTTTCATATTTTTTTATTTTTTTGTTTTTCTGAAAGATGTTGAATCACAAGGTGTTGCTGATGTAGATGCCCCTGTCATGGTGTTCCATTGATAGCTTGCTTGAAGAAGTTGCTTTGCTAAGATACGTGCACTTGAATGCAACTTTTGGTATTCTTGATTTGCTTTATTAATACCAAGGTTAAATCTTTCTTTGTGCACACATCACAATAGAGTGCCTTCAAAATCCTTATGATGAAGGGTTGCTGCCAATACATGGTCAATGTAAGAACTAGATATCATGCATGGAGGCATGGATGGAGTGTGTTTGGGGACAAGAGATGGATTGGTTGACAGTTTGGAACCTTTGAATCTCCAAACTTGGGAAGATGAGCAATGATGGGTGGATATGAAAGTGTGCATGGAATTAGGACCAACTGCTTGATACACTCTGTGTGTTGCTTGAAAAGCCTACTTTTTCTTTTGTGGACATCTTTGATAGATAATTTTCCCTTTTTTATCTTTCCCCATAGTTTCTTTGACTGATGGAGGTTGATAGGGATAATCTTTCTTTTTATGTTTTGGTATCCATGCGTATTTGATTTGTCCATTATGATTCTCAACTTCTTTTGATTTGATAACATTCTTTGTGCTTTGATTCAAATCTTTCTTTTGACGTTGGTCCCAATTCATGGATGGGATAATGGGTGGATGAAGATTCATGACGTAGTTGGTAGTAGTATGGGCATCAATTTCATCATAAGGATTCTTTGTGCTTCCTATGTTGACATTTGATTGAGATGAAGTTGCCCCTAGTATGGTGGTAGTAGTACCTTCATGATTTGATTATGTCTGTTCTGAGAGCTCTTGTTTAGAATTCCCTCTCTGATAAATGACCACTGTAGATGATATTATTTCAATTTGTTGCTCTGTTGACTTTGGAATATCCTATTTTTTTTAACTTGTTTCCTTGAGTGGATAATGCTGGATATCTTCATACATGTTATCCCCAGTCTTGAATTTGAGATATATCTAATCTTGATGTTGAAAAATTAGTTTGACTGTAGGAATCAATAATCTTCTCTTTTTGTGTAATAATGTCAGGAGTAAAGGGATCTTATTCTGATTGAGGATCATCGACGTGTCCATCAAAATAAAGCATCTCATGGGTAGATGGAGGAGTATGTGCTATGTGAACATCATTTGTGACATCTTGTATAGATAGGAGAGTGTCCATTAGATTATTGTAGTATCTTGGAGATACAAATTCTTGATCTTGAATGATTTCGGAGTTACTTTCGTCATGCTTTGGATCAAGTTTTTGACATGGGTCAATTTCAAAGGATGGATTGCTTACAAAGGGTTCTTGGATGTTGTCATTAGGCATGGGGAATGGCTCAATATCCTCTTGATCTTTGAGTGGACTTGGATCAAGTGTCAAGTTGAGGATTCCTTCAGTATTTGTAACCATGAGGTCAAAGGGGGTCAACATGTCTTGGAAAGGACCACTGCTAGACTTTGGTGAAAGATGTTTAGCATGCTTTGGAATGAATTCTTGAGATATGTCCTCTAACTCATAAGGTGATGTAGAGAAATTTTCAACATGATCATAGGTCAACGATCGTGCATTATGCCAATAGGATCAAATAATCCTAACACTCCTTGAAATAGATCACTAAAAAGTGGCTCTTGATGTATGGTGAGTTGATCATCGGATGGGGTGGAAACATCTTCAAGGTGCTCATCGATGGAGAGATCTTGATCATTGTTTTCAACAATTGTGGTGGAGGGATTTCCAATGTCTTCAACCATAGGGTCAAATGATGTTGACATTTCTTGAATTGGATCATTGTTGGTTGGTGGATTCTAATCATGATTGAAAAGTGACTCTTGACATATGTTGATTTGATCTTCGAACGAGATAGAAACATCTTCAATGTGCTCTTTGATGGATATATCTTGATCATTGCTTTCAGCAATTGTGGTGGGGAGATTTTCAATGCTATCACTAGTGGTTGAATGTTCATCGTTATCCCCAATAGTTATCAAATTTTGTGTTTGTGCTTGTGTTTGTTGGGTAGCTTGAGAGGTTTGGGAAGCTTGAGAGGCTTGTTGCACTTGTTGAGCTTGTGTTGCTTATTGTGTGGCTAGATATTGTTGGATTGCCTTTTGGTAGGACTGGTGAGCTTTTAGCACAATGCTATATTGTCTTGTTGTGTTTGGTTTTGGTGGTAGTGGTGGCAGATTCATAATTGTGTTGGATGTAGTGACAAGTGGTTGAGATATGCTTGGAGTGATCATGAGGGTTTGAGATATGATGGGTGTGATAGGGTGGTTGGAGTGATCGAGGTTATAGGAATGGTCAGAATGACTGAGGTGATAGATCCTTGGGAGACCATATTTTGATTTTTCAGGATTGATGTTGTCATTTGATTAGATACCATTTGTTGGTGTGATTTCGATGGTATATTCAAAGGATTTGATGTGATGGCTTGATTGGTGTTAGGTGGATTGATTTGGATGGAGTGATTGGTGCTAGGTAAAGAGGGAAGCCCTAAACTAGGGAATGATGTTGATATGGGTAATGGTGGTGGAGATGTCTCTTGGCGCAATGAATCAACTATTTTGGTAAGTGTAGCAATTTGATCTTGCCAAATTTGATCTTGATTTCAATCTTGACTCCCTTGATATAGTTGACTTAGTTTTTGTTCAAGCAGATTTGGAATGTATACTTGTGGTTTTTGAATGGGATCATGGAAAAATTGACTTTGGACAATGTTCTAACTTGGGATGATGTTCAAATTTGGTGTTATGGGTTGGAATTGAACATTGTTGATGTTGGGAATCACATTGCCTTGTTTTAGGTAACTTTGATTTTGCATGGTATTACCTTGACTTGGATCAACACATGGAGTCGTTATCATTGTGTTTGGACTTTGAACAACATTTGTGTGATTCGAAAATATATCCATCCCAAAGTTTACCAAATGTGGATTTAAAATGTTCATGTTTGGTAAACTTGTACTTGGAATGTACGGATTTGGTGGGATGATGTTGGTCATTTGAAGACTCATGCATTGATTTTTTGGTGGATAGACTTGTAAGTTTGGACTTTGATTTAAATATACCATGGGGATAGGTGTTTCAAAATTCAGATTGGGCATACTCACATTTGTTGTGCCATTGAGGTTTGTAGGAGATAATGATCCTATGTAAGGATTGTATAAATGTAAGTTTTGATAATCCATTGGTTTTGGAAGGCTTTGATAGTTTGGTTGGTTTGGATTACTCATGATGTATGGATCAATTTTATATTCCATGTTCCTCTTGTGTTGAGGTCTAGTTTGGATCGTAAAATAAGGATCAATTTTCAAGAATGTGGGAGGTGAGCCTCTAATTCTTTGGGTTGATCCAAACTCTAGGTACAAAAAGAAAGTCTAAGATTTTAAGGATAAAAAGGATGGTGATGAGATATGAAAGATGGATGATTGGTGAATGATTGGAACTCTTAGGAAATCTTGAAGAGGATACTAAACTTTAGGACCTGGATTGATGTTTTGATTTGATTTAGATTGGTTTGACTTGATTTGGATAGTGAACTCGTAAACTCTGAGAGGTTGGATATTGTCCTAGAGTAAATTTATCCACAAGATGCTAATTTGACTAAATGTGTAAAGAAGGATTCATCTAGACACACCTAACCAAACAAGATGATTTTGATTTGATTTGATTTTGGATTTTGGATAGTGAACTCATAAACCGCAAGATGTTGGATGTTATCAAGGTATAGACTTGTTCACAAGGATTGATAATTTGACTAAATATGTGGAGAAGGATTCATCTACACACATCTAATCAAACAAAATGATTTTGATTGGTTCAAATGATTTGCCCAAAGTTTAGCATGATGGAATTTTTCAAGATTTCCAAGAATTGTTTGTGAGGTGATTTTGATTTTGATCCTAAGAGACTTAGAGAGACTTTCTTTACTAGACCAAGATATTGAAGAACATGCTTTTCTCTAAGAGTAGTTCAAACCAAAATACCAATGTTTGCTCGAAAGATGATAAAAATATAAACAAGCACATGTGTGGGGTCCAATTTGTTATCTTTGCTTTAATGACTTCTTTTTACCAAAAACAGATGCTTGATTATGTTTCAAACTAAATGTCCAATGTCGCACCTTCTTTTCGTCCCACAAAGTGTTATGTGGAAGTTCCAAGAAATTAGGACAAGGGTTGCCTAATGTTGACCTTTGTAAGAGAAAATTAAAATGTAAACCCAATTACTTAGAAACCTCTAGAGATGTAATCCCTAGGGTAAGCAATAGCTCTTGGGTTTTTTCAAAGGTATTTTCTCTATCTAAGGGGTTTTAAATTTTGATTCTTACGTTAAATGACTGTTTCCCAATGTTTTTGAATCAAGCAAGTGTTTTGACTCACAAGCAATATAACATCCTAGCTCAATTGATACATTTTTCTTGGTGGAATTGCCTCATGCCCTTTGTAGTAGAAGAGATGATTTTACATTCAACCAAGGAAAAATATAAAGGTATGTTAAGAATGAAGTCTTAACCTCTATATTTTAACCAAGATCGGACATGGCAAGTGACTTCTTGGAAACTAAATTCCAATGCACCACTTTGATAAACTCGTTGGATAGACTGGTTGGTTACTACAAACAAGGGTTTTAGTTTAGACTTTCCATTCGTGGTGATTGAACCATATGGCAAGAGTCCCTTTTCAAATCCATCTCCTCGGAGCCAACTGTGTGATATTGGCGTTTACTCCAATACCCACATTTATATCCCAGTTGGAAATACTCTTGGCTTTAGAGTGTTACCAGTTGAGTCATTCCCTTGGTTGAGTACTTTTTCCCCAAGGCAGGCCCTCTAAGATAGACAAAAGCGAGTAAACATATTCATAGTTCAATCAACCTTCATTTAGAAACAAAGGGAGAACACATGCAATAGGTTTACTCACACTCGCAAAATGTTTTGTTCAATTTTAGTTCCCAAAATGAAGTGTGGAGGCAATCTTTTATGCAACTTAATGTCATCAAAAAGAATTTTGATTCTCAAGATCCCCGTGAAGCATGAGAGAAGTGCATACGCCTTTTTAGATGAGATTATTTTGCAAAAAAGATTACAAAAACATGAAAGCACTTGTTCATTTTAACTTCAAAGCAATGATGAGTTCATTTTAAGCACCAAAATTCAAATGTGAAGTTTGTTTTTTCAATTTTAGCCCACAATCGAAAGTCTAGTAAGTTGCTAAGGTCAATTTTAACCAACTTTGAAAAAAAATCAATGATATAGTCAGCCTAAAACAGAAAACAAAAGTGGGAAATGGATGCTCTAAGCATTAAAAAATGCTTTGTCAAATTCAATTCCAATTCTCAAGGCCCACTTTCAATTCAAAAAATTCTCCAAAGATTGTTTCCTTTGCTTCAAATTTGTAAGTTCTTTGTGCAAACAAATCCCTTTCTCCTGCAAATAGTGTTAGGGTTAGAGATGGCAGATCTAACAGTTAAATGCAGATTTAATAATAAAACAGAGAAACTAAAACATTCACAGAATAAATCATAACACAGAATTTAACGTGGTTCACCCAATCTGGGCTACATCCACCAAACCGCAGCCATCCAATACTTTTATTATCCAGTGAAAAACCCTTATTACAATCTTGCGAATAATCGCGTTTTTCATCATACTGAAATACCCATATGAACCCCCTTTTTACCAAGCTTAGAAGCTTCCAGATTTTAGGGTTCTACAAAATTAGATTTTCCTTTTTTCATTGATTTTTCCCTTTTTCGTTGATCATTGAAAGAGTAGGAAAGAAATTTTTCTTGGGGGCTAATAAGCCCCCGAACCCGCACCGGTACGCCGCCCCGAACTTACAGCTGGAGACCCGATACGACCGGGACCCGACAGAGACGGGGGACCGAGGGTGTATAGTATACCATGGGCTATACAGTATAGCATGATCAGTCACCACATACCAACAATCTCCCACTTGGAGACTGATCAGGCTCCACACCACCACAATCTCCCACTTGGAGACTGATCCTGGACGACACTGTTGCAATTACAGCTCCCACTAGAAATAAGTACCTTGGACCCTGCTGTTCTGTTATACTTGAATTCAATCTTGAAGACCAAATGAAGCTGAAGAGGAGCTCAACTTCTCCCTTGTCACTGCCTTCGTAAACATATCCATTGGATTGACATCTGTATGTATCTTGTCCAGCTTAACCTGTCCATCCTCCAACACAGACCGAATGAAATGATATCTCAACTGGATGTGTTTTGTTTTAGAATGCAGAGCAGAATTCTTTACAAGATGTATAGCACTCTGGCTGTCTGTAAACAAGTAATTTTCAACCTGTTGTTTTCCTAACTCCTCCATGAAAAGTTGCAGCCATATCATCTCCTTTGCGCCCTGTTGCAACAACATGCCACTACGCCTGCAGTGGTGGATAAAGCAACCACCTTCTGCAATCGAGAAATCCAACTCACTGCTGTCCCACCAACTGTAAATACATAACATATGGTACTCCACCTGGTATCTATATCCCCTGCTAAATCTGAGTCAACATAGCCTTTTAAATCAGTATTAGAGCCCCCAAAACATAAATAATTATTGGATGTACCTCTCAAATACATGAGAATCCATTTTATTGCATCCCAATGCTCTACACCGGGATGAATCATAGACCTGCTAACAACTCCTACAACATGTGCAATATCTAGTCTTGTGCATACTATGGCATACATTAAACTACCTACAATTGAAGCATATGGTACCTTGGACATTTTTTCTTCACTCCTCTTGTGTCTTTGGACACATATCCTTAGTCCATTTAACATGACTAGGCAAGGTGTCGCCGGTAACTTGCATTCTCCATATGAAATCTTTGCAACACCTTTTCAACATAATTAGCCTGAGATAAAAACAATTTCCTATTTTTCCTATCTCTACAAATTTTCATACCAAGGATTTGTTTTGCTGCCCCCAAATCCTTCATAGCAAAAGACTTTGCTAACTGTTGTTTCAACTCAATTATGTGATCCATGTTAGACCCAGCTACAAGCATGTCATCAACATATAAACACAAAATAATGTAGCTTTCATTATCCAAACTCTTAAAATAAACGTAATGGTCAGAATTACACCTGCTGTAGCCTTGCTCAGCCATAAAACTGTCAAATTTCAAATACCATTTCCGAGGTGCTTGCTTCAAGCCATATAAACTTTTATTCAATTTGCACACTAGTTTCTCCTTACCTTTGACCTCAAATCCTTGTGGCTGTTCCATATATATTTCCTCTTCCAAATCACCATGGAGAAAGGCTGTTTTAACACCAAGCTATTCTAAATGCAAATCTTCAGCAGCTACAATACTTAAAACAATATGAATATAAGTCATTTTAACAATAGGGGAAAAAATCTCATCAAAATCAATACCCTTTTTCTGTGCAAATCCATTTACAACTAATCTGGCTTTAAATCTTTCTTACCTCATCCTCCTCTTTCAACCCTATAAATCCATTTTGTTTGGTGATGCTTTTACTTAGGGCAACTTGCATAAATCCCAAGTCGATTTTCCGACAGGAGTCCATTTCTTCTTTTCATTCCATGCTCCCCGAACCTTGGTATCCACCTGCATAGCTTCATCATAATATTCTGGTTCACCAGCATCAGTTAATAGAATAGTATACAAAGAGGGAGAGAATCTTTCTGGAGGTCTACTTAACCTTGAAGATCATCTAACATTCATAGGAGTTTGTGGTAATTGTTGTTGCTATTGTTGCCCAGCATGAGGAACCACTGAAACATCATTGTTTGGAGTATCATCCAACACTACATAATCTTTTCCTTTCTTCTCATGCTAAAGCAACATATCTTTGTACAACACTTTCTCATTAAATATGACATCCCTGCTTCTCACAATTTTTTGATTTTCAAAATCCCAAAGCCTATAACCAAATTCATCAATGCCATATCCAACAAATACACATTTCTTTGATTTTGCATCAAGCTTGGTTTTATTT